>JAJMAX010000033.1:0-96585 GCA_030565105.1 Vanderwaltozyma verrucispora
TGAATCCAGTTGACCATCCTCATGGTGGTGGTAACCATCAACATATTGGTAAAGCTTCTACTATTTCTAGAGGTGCTGTTGCTGGTCAAAAGGCTGGTTTGATTGCCGCTAGAAGAACTGGTTTATTACGTGGTTCTCAAAAGACTCAAGATTAGAATTTTTGATAAATGTACTATTTTTCATTCACTTTTATTTATCTCTTTTGTATCTAGATGGTTTTCAAATTTTATAATTAATTATTTTTAACTAAAAAATAAAGTAAGCATTCCTCATAAAGTATATGTTTGTTATTTCGACGTATTTATAAACTAATCCAAAAAACTAACTCTTATTGTAACACTTGGTCTCATTAACGATGTATTTGATGTCCTATCCCATAGATACTGCATTAATAGACTATATATGTACATCACCTTTTATAGAGCTACTTTGCACTCTCTTTACCATAATTATCGAATCACGTGATTTTAAGCATGTTTGTTTACATTAGGATCTTAGAAAATTGATGAAGTAAAAGTAGAATAAGCATCTCATATAAAAGAACAATTACAACTAATTCAATAGCTTGCTAAATTAAATAAAATACCAGCAAAATAACTAATAACATTTAATTAAACAATTGGTATTACTATTGTAGTACATATTTTAACCTACTAAAAATGAAAGTAGAAGAATTAATTATTGATGGTTTTAAGTCCTATGCAACTAGAACAGTAATCTCAGAATGGGACCCTCAATTTAATGCTATTACTGGGTTAAATGGTTCAGGAAAATCAAACATTTTAGATGCTATATGTTTTGTTTTAGGTATTTCCTCTATGACAACTGTTAGGGCTGCAAGTTTACAAGATCTGATTTATAAGAGAGGTCAAGCGGGTATTACAAAAGCTAGTGTTACTATTGTATTTGATAATTCAGATAAATCAAAAGCTCCTATTGGATTTGAAACTTCTCCTACTATATCAGTTACAAGACAGGTTGTATTAGGTGGTACGTCAAAATATTTAATTAATGGGCATAGAGCACCACAACAATCTGTTTTACATTTATTTCAATCTGTTCAGTTAAACATTAATAATCCAAATTTCTTAATCATGCAAGGTAAAATTACAAAAGTTTTAAATATGAAGCCATCTGAAGTTTTATCATTGATTGAAGAAGCTGCTGGGACAAAGATGTTTGAGGATAGAAGAGAAAAAGCTGAACGTACCATGGCAAAGAAGGAAACTAAATTACAAGAAAATAGAACATTATTAAAAGAAGAAATTGAGCCTAAACTTGAGAAATTTAGAATGGAAAAAAGAATATTTTTGGAATTTCAGGAAACTCAAACAGATCTGGAAGAAACACAACGTATTGTTAATGCTTTTGATTATAATTCTCTAGTGAATAAACAAGTATCTATCGAAGAAACTGTAAAGAATGGAGAACAAAGAATAACTGAACTTAAGGAATCTATTGATAGATTGTCTGTAGAAATTTCGAGTTTGACTGAAGACCTAGAAGAAATACGAAACCAAAAAAAGGAAGAACTGGACAAAAATGGTAAGCTGGCTCAATTGGAGAATAATGAATCTAAAATAATAAATGAAGTAACTAGAATTAAAACTCAATTGAAGATCTCTCTGGATAATTTGAAAGAAAATAATAAGACATTGGAGAAAACAAAGAAAAATGTAAGCACTTATACAACAGATCTATCTGAAAAATTAAAAGTATATAAACAAATTGAAGTAGAATATCAGAAGATTAATGAAGAGCTTGAATCTCTTAAATTATCTTTCAGAGAAAAAGAAGAGTTGCATTCAACCTTATCAACTGGTATTTCATCAACCGGTGCTACCGATGGCGGGTATACCACGCAGCTAAGTAATGCAAAATCAAAGTTGAATGATACCAAAGTTGCTATAAAGAAATCAAATATCAAAGTTGATTTGTTAACAAAGGAATTAGAAGCAAATAAGCCAAAATTGGAAAAAGCAATTAAAGAAAATGAGCAAAGTCTTCATTTTATAAACGAAAATAAACAGAAATGCGAAAACATTAAAAATGAGATAAAGGAGTACGGCTATAATTCACAATTAGTTAATGAATTGAAACAATCTGAAAATCAATTACAACAAGAACTATATAAACTGGATAAAAATTCTGAGTACTTGAAGAGAAAAGTTGCTAATGTTGACTTTAGTTACTCATTACCTTCTGATTCGTTTGACCACTCATCCGTAAAGGGTGTTGCCGCACGTTTATTCAGATTAGATTCAAGCAAATACGATAGCGCTGCTGCTCTTCAGGTTTGCGCTGGTGGTAGATTGTATAACGTTGTAGTTGATAATGAGAAAACTGCATCACAGTTGTTAGAGAAAGGACGGTTACGTAAACGTGTTACAATAATTCCACTTAATAAAATTGCAGCAAGAACACTGAATGAGAAAACAGTCCAATTAGCAAAACAACTTGCACCAGGAAAAGTTGAGCTTGCATTGAACTTAATTGGATATGATGAAGAAGTTTCTAAGGCTATGCAATTCATATTTGGTGGAAGTTTTATTTGTCAAGATGCAGAAACAGCAAAAAAAATTACTTTCAACCCACAAATTCGTACTCGAAGTATTACAATGCAAGGTGATATTTATGATCCAGAAGGTACTCTTTCAGGTGGTAGTAGAAATAATAACAGTACTTTATTGATTGACATACAGAAGTATAACATGATTTTGAAAACTCTAAACACTTTACAAATTCAATTAAATGAAGTACAAGAAAAACTACAGGAACAAGGTACCAAATATGAACAGACAAAATCTCTTCAAAATGAATTAAATCTCTCTAAACACACATTAGAATTGGCTCAAAGAAATCTAGATTCTAATCCATCATCACAAGTAATTAAAAGAAATGAAGAAATTAATAAAGAACTTGAAGAATGTTACTCTGAAATAGAAACTAATAATAAAATTGTTATCGAGATCGAAAAAAATATTCTTAAGATTTCTAAAGATATGGAAGAATTCAGTAAGGATAAAGGCTCAAAATTAAAAGAGTTGAAAGATGAACTTAATATAATAAAGAATAATATAGCACATAAGGAAACAACAGCAGAAGAAAAAAGTGATTTATTCCAAAATTTACAATTAGAAACAGAACAATTAACGAATGATGTCCAAACTTGTAATTCTTTAATAACACAAACAATAGAAGCAAGCAATGAGTTAACAAAAGAGAAGGATGAGATAACAGTAAACCTTGATTTACTAGAAAAAAAACTTTCAGAAGTTCAGTCTGAATTATTAGATGAAAGAGAAAGACTTCTTGATATTGACGAAGAGTCTAAAGACCTTGACAATTTGATTAAATCTAAAAACGAAATTAAAACATCAAATGGATTGGAGCTTCAAAAACTTGAAACTAATATGAGTTCATTTCAAAATAATACTGTTAACATAAAAAAGCGCATTGCTGACTTATTAGAAGAATCAGAATGGTTGATAGATAATAACATGGTAAAAGGTATTCTTAAGCAAAATGAAGGTATCAATGTTGCTGATTACCGTGGGCGTGGTATTCAATTACAAGATAGATTTAATGAAATGAAAAGAAAAGTAAATCCAAATATTATGAGTATGATTGAGAATGTCGAAAAAAAAGAAACTGCTTTGAAAACTATGATTAAAACAATTGAAAAAGATAGAGTAAAAATTCAAGAGACAATCACAAAATTAAATGAATATAAAAGGGAAACTTTGATGAAAACTTGGAAAAAAGTTACTACTGATTTTGGTAATATTTTTGCCGATTTATTACCAAACTCCTTTGCTAAATTAGTTCCAATAGAAGGTAAAGATATTACGGAAGGTCTTGAAGTTAAAGTTAAACTTGGTAGTATATGGAAAGAGAGTTTAGTAGAATTGTCTGGTGGTCAACGTTCTTTGATTGCATTATCATTAATTATGGCTTTATTACAATTTAGACCAGCTCCTATGTACATTTTAGATGAAGTCGATGCTGCGTTAGATTTAAGTCATACTCAAAATATTGGTCATTTAATTAAAACCAGATTTAAAGGTTCACAATTTATTGTTGTGTCATTGAAAGAAGGTATGTTTACAAATGCCAATAGAGTGTTCAGAACAAGATTTCAAGACGGTACATCTGTTGTAAGTATTATGTAATGAACTAAATAGCGAATATAAATATTATGAACGAACAACGATTTTATATTTCTGTTAATAAAAAGCATTCATTCTTAGCATTTTATCTTTTTTTCCATCAAGTTTTCAAAAAGCTTTTTCACATAGTTAACGAAAAAAATAAATATTGAATATAGTGCTATTTGAAAAGAAAGCACACTATATATAATGTTCGATTTATAATAATAAATGAAAACGAGCACAAAAAGTTCACCTAATTAGATATTGGATATTCAAGAACCTGAATTTAAATTTACTAGATGGATTCAATTTCTTCATATTACGAAAGCTGTATAAGCTATTTCTTAAATGAAGAGAACTTGTTAGCTACAATTTGTATAACTGGTACAGCTGCAACAATTATTGCTGTTCTGATCTTTAAATCTAATTTTGGTTCAAATAACAAAAGTAAAAAGAATAAGAAGAAGAAAGGAAAGAAAATTAATAAACCAGTTCCGCAAACTTTAGAAGAAAGAATTGCTAATATTTTGCGAACTTTTGAATCTGAGTATAAAAACGGTATTTCTCAATTACTCGAGAACTTCAATCCAGAAGAGGAGAAAGACGTTTACCAGAAAAACTATTACAATGAACTGCTATTGAAACTGTTAATAGAATTAGATGGTGTAGATTTAATGGATGTCGAAGGGGAAAGGAAGATGACTTTGAAACAAAGCCGTAAAGAAGCAATTAAATTAGTCCAACGTCAATTGAATAAACTAGATGAACTTGTATAAATATTTCAAAATACATAGATAGATTAGAATACAAATAGAATTCGTAATGAATAATTATTTATCATAGACTAGAATGAGAATACATTCCATTTTCATTTAAAGTTTTCATAAGAGAGAGGACTTTAAGTCAGATAGTTTGGTATGTAATTTTCCCGTTTGGGTAATTTACGTATAAAACAAATGTAAAGCAAGTTTCGAAACCAAAGCAAAGAATTGGAATGTTTGTTTAAAAGCATTAATGATCATTTAACATAGACATATACTTGAATATTTTATTGCAGTTCACAATATATATATATATATATATATATATATATATATACCAAGATAAATATCCAAGGTATGAAAGCAAACTTAACTTTTCTTGTTTTGTCTTGAGAATGTAATGAGAAGACTCCAGACAAAAACCTGAGTCAGTATCTGTATCAGTATAATGTTAAAACAATATAAATTTTATACTTTCATGCTAATTGGGATTTGTATTATTTTATTTATATACAAATATTTATGTATATTTATGACTAGCTCATTAAATACAATAAATAAAAATGGAGGAGATATAGTGTTTGAAAGAATTTCATTTTCTAAGAGTTCACAATATAGTATATCAAACAATAATGAAAAGAGAGATTTTTCATTTGATTTGAACTATCACTATGCCACTTATTACTCTGTAAATTTAGAAGTTGGGACACCACCTCAGAATATTACAGTACTTTTAGATACTGGTTCTTCAGATACCTGGGTTACGACTCCAGATAATATTTATTGTAAACCTAACTATTTTAAAATGAATTGTTCTGAAAACAATTCATTTTCACCTAAAAAATCATCGACTTTAAAGAAATTAAAAGGCAATAATGGTTTTTATATAAAATATGGAGACAATTCTTTTGTAAATGGCACATGGGTAACTGATGATATTAAAATTAATGATAAGGTTAAAATTTATGATTATCAATTCGCAATTTCAGCTAATGCTTCAAGTTCAGTTAATGGTATTTTAGGTCTTGGATTTCCAAATATTGAATCAATTGATAATTATTATAATTCATTGAATAGATTATATGATAATTTTCCACAAGTTTTAAGAAAACAAAAATTAATTAATTCTACTTCATTTTCTTTATTTTTGGATTCTACAAACTCAAAAACAGGGTCGATAGTATTTGGTGGGGTTGATTCAACAAAATTTGTGAATCCAATGATTACTTTTCCAATGGTAAATATGTATCCCAGCATTGTTGATAACCCTGTTACATTTTCAATTAATTTGCAAAATTTGACCGTTTCTAATAATTCCAGCACTTCAACAATAATAAATAAATATCCTGTATTATTAGATTCTGGAACCAGCTTAATTGGTATACCACAAAAGAACATGAATGAAATTGTTAAATTAACAAATTCCACTTTAGATTCAGATACGAACCTATATACTGTTGAATGTGATTCATTGCAAAATGATGAAATTAAATTTCATTTCAATTTTGGAGAATTAGATATTACTATACCATTATCCAATCTTATATTAAATCCATTCCAAAACAATAACTGTGTATTAGGATTCCAACCAACAGTTAACCAGTTTATTCTAGGTGATATTTTTCTATCATCTGTCTATGCAGTATTCGATTTAGACAACTATCAAATATCATTAGCGCAAGCAAATTATTTCAATAATCAAACAACTAAAATCTCTAAAATTCAGTCAAACGGGAAAATAAAAGGAGCAAGACTGTCTAAATTTACTTAAGTGTATACAGTTGTGTTGCTCCACATACTTATATATATATTTGCAGTGTCAGTAAA
The DNA here is from genome assembly GCA_030565105.1 of Vanderwaltozyma verrucispora. Classification (NCBI taxonomy): domain Eukaryota; kingdom Fungi; phylum Ascomycota; class Saccharomycetes; order Saccharomycetales; family Saccharomycetaceae; genus Vanderwaltozyma; species Vanderwaltozyma verrucispora. The sequence continues at coordinate 6,740 of JAJMAX010000033.1, forward strand.
TAGTTTGCTTCTTTTATGTAATTTATCCATCGATATAGATCACGTGCTTTATAATATTTTTTTCTTCCAAAAGCAAAGATGAGCTTTCTTAATTTTGCAGGATTTTTATAGTTAAAAAGTTGAAATGAAGATTGCAAATATGAAATATGATGAAGAATAGGATTACTTACGTTGTACTTCTGGACTCAAATACTAATAATATCAATAAAAACAGTTCAAAATACAGTAGCATTACTATTTATTAGAAATTTATAAATAGTCTTATTACTTTATTTGAATAGAGAGAGGTTGATAGTTCTTCTTAAATTTGGGAATAGGAAAAATCAAAAAGAGAGGAAGAAAATTTTTTTTTTGAGTGCATTTCTATATTTATTATCCTTTCTGGTTTTAAGTTACAATATAATTAAGTTTTATTTTATTTAAAAGATGCAGTACAGTAATAATAATAACAACAATAATAATAATATGGGTTTTAGTTGGGGATTCAAACCTTCTAATGCTTCAGAGACAAAATTAACTTCATCAAATATCCAACAGCTATCAAATAATGGCATGTTTTTATCTAATGAGAATAAAAATAATGAACATTTGAATGATAATGGCAATGAGGATATGAGTTTAAAGCAAAGACCTAAAAGAAAAATGGATTATTTTTCAAATAGTAATTTAGATGATGCGAATTTATCAAATTCATTAAATACATCAGTTCAACAAAATAACTCAAGAAAATATAGTGCCATGAAGAAAAAATCACAATTTTCATCATCTATTCAAGGACAAGTTTTACCTATTCCAAGAGGTATTGAATTAATGCAAAAAGAACAATTACAAACATTATTATTAGATTTAATGAATGAACATCCAGAAATTCAGCAAACTATTAATACAAAATTACAAAATATAAAATTTTCAACTGATAGATGTATTGAAATTTTGAAAATTAACTTAAATCAAATCTACGAAAATATTCCATATAGTAGAACATATCAAGATGCAAATTTAAATGATTATGCTTTTGTAAGAATGAAACCTTATATATTGGAATATTTAAATTGTTTGATAGATTTCCTATTAGATAATATCCCACCAAGAGTTGAAAATTTACATGATTCATTTAAATTTCTTGATTTTTGTACAGAATCGGTCGTTCAATTACCAAGATTTGGATTAGCAAGTAATAATTATTACTATGATAAATGTTTAGAACAATTATCTTATATTTGGTGTACAGTTATCGAACACGTAGCAAAGGATATGGTTATGATTTATAATGATGAATCTTTACTATGTGAATGGATTATGAAATTAAAATTTTATAATGAGCGTTCACAAGGTATACTTGAACGTCCTCTTCAATTATTTCAATCATTAAACTTAAATTTGAAGAATGTAGATTCTTCAAATATTTTAAATTCATCATCTCAATACAGTAATAATGATAATAGCACATCATCGACGCATAATACAGTTATAAATGAATAATTAAAAAAAAAGAAAGAAAGAAAGGAACAAGAAAGAATATTATAAGAATATTTCTGGGCTTTTATTATAATATCCATATTTTTTTTTGAATACAAACTGCATTTTCTTTTAATATTCTATTTTTTTTGTTATTCACTTTCTATTTTTTGTTTCAAAGAACTAATTAAATTGATCTAAGAGAAAGGAAAAGTTTTACAGTAAATAATAATTACTATCATAAATCACATTTTATCCCATTTGCATTTTATTGAAAGAGAAACTCACAAAACAGTTTTTCATTATTTTAACTTTTTACATTCACATAGCTCAGCTGTTGCCACCATTCATTTTCCATCATAGAAGAGCCAGATAGCACGTACTATGATCGACCTACACATCTACACACTTATATATACATCTATATACCTATATACTTATTAATCTTATTCATTTATGTTTACTGCCCATTATTATTTATCACCATTAACGTTTTATCTGCTCATAGATGTTATCTCATAATTAAAGCAATTGAGTAAATAAGGGCGATATGGGGTTGGAAATTTTTAATAGTTAATGAGATACAGATCTATAATTAGATAACTGTAACGTTTATTTGAAATGTAATCTGGTTTAGCAATAATGTACTGGTTGAACGAACTATATTCAATTACATAAGAAGGATAAGGAAAAATAAGAAAAACAAATGGGTAACAGTATACAACCCATCCATTATGACCCAGCTACTGTTAAGCTTCTTTCAAAAGATGTATGTTCTTTATATTTATAATTGATTTATATTATTTTTAGTTTTACTAACGACTTAGAATTCAATTTGATTTCTATAGTTAATCAAATATACCTTACTTGGTGCTGCAAAGGGTGTTTTTATTGGTGTTACATCAGGACTTATATTGAAAAGGTATTCACCATTATTTAGAACGGCAAGAACTCAAGTTAAAACATTCTATTATTGTGCTTGGATTTCATATTGTGCGTATTTTACAGCTGACTCTAATTTATTGACGTTCCAAAAGCAATATTTTGAAGATGAAGTTAAAAGAAGAAAGACAGCATTGGATGAAGCTGCTGAAAATGGAATTTTCCTAGAAGATGACGATGTAATTATCAGTACTATTGTTAACAAATAATGTACCTTTAAAATATTATTCTTATGATTATTGTATATATGTCATTGAATATTTATTTAGGTATAAATTTATGTATCTTTTATGTCTATCAAGTTAAAAATAAATCAATCGCCTGTATATAATTACCTTTAAAATATTTTTTTAAAAAATTGTAAACTCTACTCTAGGTTGTTAATTGTGTAATTATCATATCTTGTATTGTATTGTATTGTATTGTATTGTATTGTATTGTATTGTATTGTATTGTATTGTATTGTATTGTATTGTATTGTGTATACCTCCCTGTGTGTTTATGTGATTTATTTGCATTCCGTCCAGCAAACTCATATTAAATTGCTCACCATAATAAAAGTTTTATAAGCCTAAATAAAGTAATTACAAACTTTTTAACGCTTCTGAAAACAACCATTACGGACCATATGGACCATACCATGGATAAAATTAAAAATTCTAAAACTTTATATCCAATTTGTGAAAGTGTTTTGGCCCTCATTGTTTTTATTGACTGATGCTTTTCAGCTTCTTGAAAACGCTTTAATTTTAAAGTTAGAGTTGTATTGATGTCACTCATAATTCTATCTGTACTGGAAATCAATGTTTCGACTCTTATTGAATAAGTGTTAAGCCATTTTGAATTCCACTCATTACCTTCCTTTAAAATATTTTCTAGCTTTTTATTGTAATTTTCTAGTGCATCAGATGTTTCTTGAAGAATTAATTTTGAACTATCATCATCATACAAATCTATTCGGGTTCTTTTTTGTAATTGCTTCTTCTTGAATGTCCTATCAGTTATCATTCTATGTTTCATAACTTCAATGTTAGCTTGAATATACCTAATATCTTTCCAATAGTTTTGCAAAGTCGAATCAATAACAACTTTATCGTGAGTTTTATTAGGTATTTGAAAATCTTCTTCATATTCAACATCTTCAATTTTTTTTATGTCTACCTCATTGTCAAATTCTAACCTATTCCGACTTGAATCTGAGTCATAGGTGCTTGATGAATTTTGGCGAAGCTTACCTTTTATAGCATTAATTGGAATATTTTTTAGGGCACTTTCTTTCCCTCCAACATCAAGATTATCAACAGGTGTATTGTAAGGAATATTCTTCATTGATTCCGGACATTCTTCCTTTAAATTAAAACTTTGTTGATCAATTTCTATCTTTTCTAAATCTAAATTGTCCAGAGAACTGTGACTTCTTTTACGAAATGAAGGAGATTTAGACCATCTCTTTGATTTTTCTATGATTTTTTCGAATTTATTTATTCTTCCCCTTTCATTAGATGAGGAATCAGTCAACCTGTCATCAGGAACTTTCAACAAGTCTGTCATTTGTTTTTGATCTTCATAAACACTGATATTGGAATTGAATAACTTAGATGATGTATCATCTGAAAATGGGGAACTATCTCTACTAATTTTGGGAAGAGTTAGAATTTCTCCTGATATACCTGTTCGTAACAATGGTGGGGTCATCTTATCTGATTGAGTATCATTATTATTATTATTATCATTATGATGATGATGCTGATGATGATGACCATAATGGAGATGGTGGTTACCTTTCTTTTTTGGTTTACTAAACCATAATTCCCCATCTGGACCAACTAATTCATTCCAATAATGTGTTCTCCAGAGGGGATCACTGGATGATTCGCTAATATCAATATACCATGGAAATTTTCTGTTAGGTTTAGAAGAAAATTGTTTAACAGCTATCACAGGTGATCTTGAAATAAATAATGCCCTTGGTAATAATTCATTATATTTTTTCCTTAATTTTCTATTCCTTATAACTTGTAATGGATTATATACACCTTCAACACCAGGATGACTGTTCTCATCTAATAGCATATTTACATTATTCTCTAATAAATTATAATAATAATCCAAATAATTTCTAACTCTTTCAGCATTAATCCTAACAGGTTTCGGTATAACTAATTTTGATAAATGCTCCTTATTTTTCTTCATATTAAGTTCATGTTTTGAATCAAGCATAACAGTAGCAGGTGATTCTTTATTCGTATACATAGATGTCGGTAGATCATAATTTAAATCGTCCATCAAGCCATATTTACTATCTCTGAATATTTTAGAAACAAATTTTATCTTATCAGTATGCGACACATTATACTCATTGTATTTATTTTTACTTGTTGTATCTATTTTAGCCTCATCTTTCATTCCATCCTTATTCACTATTGCGTTTTTAACAGCAACTGTTGTCATTTAAAGAAAGCCTATTTAACTCTCAATATCTATGGCCAAAAGTATTCTATATCCTCGAAGAATTATTATAAAAGTGTTGATCAGAATTTAATATGTCTTGAACATGTTCAATCAATTAACATTTTCTGCTAACAAATTTTGAGATTATTCATTATTTCATTTATTTTAAAGATTTCGGATTTTTAATAATCAGTGAAATTTCAAAGTTTAAAAATAATTGAACCATATAAGAAGATGAGAAGGAGAAATCATTAATATAGTATAATGAACGCTTATCTACCGCAACTTTACCACTGCGTTCTGGATTAATTGTAGGAATTTTGTAAGATGCCTCAATATTTTACAATTATAGGTGAGGGTGACAATCCCGTTTACGAAGCAGAGTTTACAGCACAACAATCTCAACCAGGACAAACACAACAAGGTTTTCCTCAAGATTTAAAGGAATTGAACCCTTTTATATTACATGCATCATTAGATATTATTGAAGATTTACAATGGCAAGTTGTGTTACCTACGAATAGCGGTAGTAGTTTTTTAAGATCAAGAAATATAGCAACACAAAGTAATAATTATTTGGGAAAAGTTGATCATTTTTATGGTCTTATAATTACAGCCTATATTACATACAGTGGTATGAAATTTGTAATGCTTCATGGTAATTCAACATCGGCGAATACACACATTGATGATAATAATGTGAAAATGTTTTATCAAGAAGTACATGAATTATATATTAAAACATTAATGAATCCATTTTATAAAACTAACAATCCAATAACTAGTCCTGCATTTGATTCACGTGTACGAGCATTTGCTAGGAAATATTTAAACAAATAGATATATAAATAAATAATAACTCCTTGAAATGATATTGTATTATTCATAGGTAGTACATTTTTTTATTTAGTTTATAAATAGAAATAATAGAAAGAAATGCATATGTTTATAATTCAAATATTATTAATATTTTTAGATATTTTTTAAAGTGAAGTTTCTATAAATAATATATGAGATACGAATTTATACTATATAATTAGAATACATGGATAAAATAATTTGAACGAGTTATGGCCTAATAAAAAGATAATGGTTGCAAAATGAGTGGTATAGAAACAAAAGTAAATATTTGTTATATTTGCTTATTTACCAGTTGAACCAAAACCACCAGCACCTCTTTCACTATCTTCTAATGTGTCAACAATAAGAACTTCAGCATCATCAACAATTCTTTCTAAAATTAATTGAGCAACACGATCACCTTTATTAATTTCAAAATCTTTGGCTGAGTGGTTGAATAATACAACTTTAACTTCACCTGTGTAATCACGGTCAACAACACCAGCACCAGTTTGAATACCATGTTTGACAGCTAAACCTGATCTTGGAGCAATTCTACCGTAAGTTCCAACTGGAACAGTGAATGAGACATCAGTAGCAACTAAACCTTGACCATTAGCTGGAATAACAATTGGTTGGGAAGCATAGATATCATAACCGGCAGCAGCGGGAGAACCTTTAGTTGGAGCAGTAGCATCAGCGGAACGTAGTTGAACTTTTAATGTAGTAGTCATTTTTTGTTGTTTTGATTTCAATTCAGTCATAGTTTGATTGTATTTATAAAATTTATAGTAATATTTACAAGTAAACAGAAAATATATACAATATGTAATATGTTACAATTCATGAGCCAATAAATAGAAAAAAAAAATAAGTGCAAGCTTCTTAAACTGTTTCACTATCAGAGATTTGATAAAATGCCTATACAAAGACGCGATGAATTGACTAATATGAGCAAAACGCGTAATAATTTTTCAGTTAAACACCATATTTAAATAGCATTTAGGTTAAAATTAGTGTTTTGTTATAATAAGTTTACTAAAATAGTTGAAGGTCGAGGACAGTTTTAGATTATTTGAACTTAATTTACAGTTAGAGTTTATATACACTAAATAATACTGAGATCCAAAACTGTGCTTCCCATCTGATATTAATAATAGTTGTATCCATCCATTTTTAATCTGTATTTCTATAAGCACTCTGTCTCAAATGTGAGCAGTAATATAATCTCTCAGTCTAACTAAATCCGTATTACAATAAATCTTTGTAATAGTATTTGGGTACTATTGTTGATAATCTTTTAGTGACCGGTAATATAAGTGCTGGTATCAACTTATATTAACTTATATTGAACTGCGTGTATATATAATATCTAAGATTAACTAGGTGAATTCTATTTATCTCTGGTCCTCTTGTTATGTCTCCATCAATAACGTTTTAGAATCTTAAAGTATAAATACCCCCAGTATTTATACCTCTTGTTTCATCTGATTTACATTTCGTTGTTCTTTACATTGATTATAATGCAATCTTCTTGCAATCTCGTCCGTGATATGGTCCTATAGTGTAGTGGTTATCACTTTCGGTTTTGATCCGGACAACCCCGGTTCGAATCCGGGTAGGACCTATTTTTTAATATCTATGAGACAGTATTATTGATACTATTAACAAGATTCTAGTGTACGTCTAAGGTTTCTGTTTTTATTTTTGTTTTTGATTTAATGATTCTAGATCTGTTTACGGACAAAATCTTTAATATATTTAAAAAAATACTTGAACATTTATCATTTTATCTAGTTGTTGAAGATGCGATATCACGCATACGTAAATATCTACACATGGAAATTAGCTTATTCATCTTTTGGTTCTTTAATTAAATCATTGTCCTCATTACCTTCGTCATCATTTGGTAAGCTATCCTCGTTTCCATCTTTAACTTGAATTTCTTGATTATCAACATTGTTTGTATTGAAATTATTCAAAGTAGCAACATCTAGAAAATTCTTTAGATGTTCTACAGCACTTTGATGATATGTTAATTGAGCAGCAACAAATTCTTTAATATTATTAACAAAAGTAGAATTAGTAATAATTTCATTCATTAGTACAATTGCATCACTTGTAACTTGTTTAAATTCATCTTCTAATATTTCCATTTGTACAGTTAATACAGCTTTCTTTTCTGGTTTGGCATGTAGAGCATTACTTCTAGCAACATCATAGTGTAGCCTTTTAGCATGTACCTCTTTTCTATACTTAGAGGCTCTTTCAAAGTTGATTGCTAATTCATTTTTTAAATAATGATTAAATTTAGATTGAATTAAATGGTCTTGGTTCAATCTTGCTTCTGCTACATTAGCTTCAATATCAGCTAATCCTGTTAACATTTGAGTAACATTTAATTCATTTGAATCATTTAATTTTTTCAATTTTTCACTAGAAGACATAGCAACTTTACTCAAAGCATAATTTAAAGTTTTTGGTGTCTTTTTAGGATTCGGTTGAGATGAAAAAACTGAAGAAACATGATTTGGAGAAGAACCTCTTCTCAATTCGTTCATTTTATTACCAACATTATCAGTAAATTCATTAATCGAATCACCAACTTCTTTTGGATAATCATATGATGTCTTACCATAAATACTAGTAACTTTTAAAAAATGTTCATAAATGTCTTTATAAGTATCAAATTTTTCTTCTAAATCTAAAAATTCCTGAGGTAATTGAGAAATATCAGATACCTGACCTAGTTTTTCTTTAACAAGTCTTTGTGTATTTTGAGCAACAGTTGGAATATTGGAAGTCATTTCTTGTGTCTTTGTAGACAACTCTTGAAACTTCTTATTTATGGAATTACTAAAATCATTAAATGACATCGTGTGTATAGTTTATTGTTCTTATTGTTCTTATTGTTAAGAACCTTCTCTAACAATAACACCTAGTACCTTATATATATATATATATATATATATATACATTGTTAAATATCACAAAGAAACACTGCATTGACACTTATAAAAATGTGTCAAATAACCCTCGATTGAAACTAAACTCCTTGGAATACTTTCGCAACAGATCTCGTTACGTTCGAAACGCCTATTTTTTGTTTTGAAGGTTTAACAATTTCTGGAAGATGAAAAAGTTTGAAGAAATCACGATTCACGTGATCGCTATCAAGAATGACTAAAACAATCGTTTTGAGATGAATAATGACTTATTTATTATCGATTAGTTTGTGTCTGTACACACACACACACACACACACATATATATGTGTGATTGGTGCTAAAACAGTCCAGTCAAGATTAACTGAGTGAAAGTCATTAAAGGTTAGTTTTGTTGCCCATGATGCTTAAGGTATGCAAAGATGCGATGCAGTTGCCAAATAGGTTAGTTATTGCTGAGGTGAAAAGGTTTATAATGATTAACAGTTTTAATCAAGGGAAGAGATTAGCATATTACAATTATTCGTTACATGGATCAACTGTTATAAGTAAGAAATATATATCTAATGGTATTAATAATCACAAACATAAGAAGAAATTGCATGAAAAATTATCAAATTTAGGATTTGAGAAACGTTATGAAATACGATCTCAAATTGAATTATTAGTTCAAGATTATTCAAAAAAACCTATATCACCATTATCTTATGATTATCTTACTGCTTATAAACCTCCATTAACTGAAAATGAAATGTATATGCTAAATATAGAGACTATAAATTTACTTTTAGCATATAGTTGTAGAAGGTTAAATGATATACAAAAATTACCCTATATTGCAGTTTTAAATCCAAATATTGAGGCAAGTAATTCATTATATTTGAAAACTCTCGAATCATTGTTATCAATTGAATTCCCATATGGTCTTCAAAATACAGATGAAGTTGTTAAATTATTAAGTAGTTTCTTAGATGATCATCAAGATACATTGGTTACATTATCTAAGGGTTTACAAGAGATATCTGAATTTTATCCAAAGGAAAATATTTTTAAATTTTTAAATCAGCATTTAAGAGATAGAATTTCTATGAAATTATTAGCAACACATTATCTTTCGTTACATGATCAAACTAAAAAAATGAATCTTGAAAATTCAACTGAATCTAAAATGATTGGTATAATGCATAAAAATTTAAATATTTCTGAATTAATTGATCAAGTAGCTGAATTTGTTGGAGATTTAACATTTATTAAATATGATCATATTGTTCCTATTAAAATAATGGAAGGTTCAGACATTTCATTCCCTTGTATCCCAACAAACTTAGAATATATTATTACTGAAGTGTTAAAGAATTCAGCTAGGGCTCATATTGAAAACAGTAATGAAAAAAATAATCTAGTTGAGAAACCAATTGAAATTACAATTATAAATAGTGATGAGGAGGAATTAGCAATTAGGATACGTGATTTTGGTGGCGGTATACCACCTGATGTCGAAAGTAAAATGTTTGATTATTCTTATAGTACAGTTAAAGAAATAAGTAAAGATAATGGATCAGAAGCTTATATGATACCTGGTGAAGAAACGAATAACGTATGTGGGATGGGTTTTGGTTTACCATTATGTCGAGCTTATTTAGAAATGTTTGATGGTAGATTAGACATTCAAAGTTTATGGGGATGGGGTACTGATGTCTATATTAAATTAAAAGGACCTCCAAAAAGCTCTTTAGCAGAACAGTAATATTTATAGTTGTATTATTTATTTATTTATTTATTTATTTATTTATTCAATACTTTATTTATTTGTTAATATTCTCTAATGAACAATTATGTCATTTTATTTACATGATGAGATAATATATAAGAATGATTTGATTTGATTATGATAATGACTAACTCGAGTTTTTTAATTATTTTTTTTTCCCCTCCCCTACCATACATTAATTATAATTTACCAGCTGATCTTGTTGGTAAATATGAAATATCTCTATGAGTCTTTGAAAGTAATCCAATTGATTGACATCTTCTAATTGCTTTACTTAAACGACGTTGATTTTTAACTGACAAACCAGTAACATCTCTATGTAAAATTCTACCAGTTGAAGATAAATATTTTGATAAAATATCAGGACTTGTATATAAATCTAATGGATTAATACCATATATTTCAAATAAATCATTTGTCGAATTTTTTTTAGCATTAAATTTTTTATCTAAATTAATTTTTGATAATGAGAAATCGAATGGATCATAAAGAGAACCACTTTGAAATCTTTTATTAAATCTTGGATCAATATTTTTTTTTTCTTCAACTTGATTCACATTTTTATTACTTATATTTGTAATATCAATTTGTGATTTTTTAATTGGTTTTAAATTAATTTTGAATGCAGAGTTTGGAGTATTAACAAATCTCATTGGCGTTATTAAACCAACGCCTGCTTTGTTCAACACAAGACTATTCTTAACATTCTTTATTGAAAACATAATACACACACAAACACAAACCAATACGGAGAGCAATACCACTGTATTCTATTTAAATGACTGATATGGCCACTTCACTTTACTTTATCCTCCCTCTATCCAATGCATAAAACAATCTTCCAATCTTTTAAAATGCCAAAATTATTTCCCAATTTTTTTTTTGTAGTACTAAATGCAGTCACGTGAACGACACTTTTACACAGATCAATCGATGGTTCTCGTTATGTGAGCCTGCTTCTCTGCACAAGCATACCACCTCTCATCACCATCGATTGGACACATCACTGAGATACGTATGCCACTTATATACCTCTCTTACCCATGCTCACTTGCCTGTTGTATTAACAGATACACCATCTCTCACTATCCATGATACCACACCATATCACTTCATACGCCATACATAATCTTTCAATATCAATTTGGAAAAAAAGAAGTTTCTTTCAAAATTGAAAGCAGAAATGGAAAGAAATAGTGGAAAGGTGGGTGATGAGTACAGGGGAATGCATCAGTAACAGTTTATCCTTCAATTTAAGTTAGATAGTCGTAATCTACTTATATACACTCTGTGTCTACATTGCTCTTATTTGTAAAGAAGCATTGTCTTTATCTGATAACAAAAAATAAAATAAAATAAATTAAATTAAATTAAAAAAACTAATTATATAAATGAGTGCTTGGATTTTTATATTAGCTGTTGTCGTTAACTGTATTAATTTATTTGGTCAAGTCCATTTCACTATCCTATTCGCTGATTTAGAAGCTGATTATATTAATCCAATTGAATTATGTTCAAAAGTTAATTTATTAATTACTCCAGAAGCTGGTTTACATGGCGCATTAACAATTTTATTTTTATTAACTGGACATTGGTTCGTATTCTTAATGAATTTACCTGTATTAGCTTATAATGCAAATAAAATTTATAAAAAAATTCAATTATTAGATGCAACTGAAATTTTTAGAACTTTAGGTAAACATAAACAGGAAAGTTTCTTAAAATTAGGTTTTTATTTATTGATGTTCTTTTATTACTTATATAGAATGATTGCAACTTTAATTTCAGAAAGTGACAGTGATATTTAGAACGTATTAATATTAATTATTTGTACTCGCTGTTTTTTTTTTTTTTTTTTGATAAATTTTGACAAAATCACTAGATTATAATATTATTGTTTTTAAAATAAAACGATATTAGAAAAGAAAAGTATATATACACACACACACCCACACAATATTAATAATATTAGTATGATGAAATAAGGAAAAATTATTGTATTTGAATATCGTATTCCATACAAGTGATATTAAGTTCATCAAATAAAAATCATTGATAGATGGTTTTTTTTTTTATTATCTTGATCATTTATTCCATGTATTATCATCCCTGAAAAAAATATGCATATTCAAAGCAATATGTATAAGTATATATTAATAAATATATTTATAAAAATATATGCAATTTTTTAAATGCTTTTATAACATCTAGTATATATATAATATCAATAAAAAGAAAATAATAACTTGATTATTTAATCTTTGATTGACATTAATTCATTTTGTAAATTTTTATTAAGTCTATCAACTTTTGCTAACATACCATTAAAAGGATCTAATAAAGTAGTTAATTTTTTGATGTTATCATTCTTAGCTGTATCCTCAATTATTGGTAAATCAACTGATTTTTTAGTTAGTTTTTCACTTAATTCATTTAATTCATTATTCAACTCAACTCTTTTTTTTAATTTTTTCTGTTCTTCTTGAACTTGATTCCATTCACCACTACATTTTAATTCTTGTAATTTGGATCGCACTCCAACAAATTGTTCATTCATTTCTTCTCTTACATTTATTATTTGCTTTAATTGATAACATAACTCATTATTTGAAACATTAATATCCATTATGTCTTTTAAATCACGTCTCATATTTTCTAAAATTTCTTGAAATATTCTTAAATCTAACTTTGATAACATTTTATATATTGGGTTATCGTTAGAATCAAAATCATTTAATGCTTGCGGCATAAGATCTAATTCAAAAAGTTCACTAAATAATGATATCAGAACGTCAATAGTAGTAACTGATGTAATTGATGATGATAATTGCCTTATTGGAAGATTTTGAAAATTATATTGTGTTACTGAAATATCTTCATAATTTTCTTCCAAATCATCAATTTCTCTGGCTTTTACATTATTATTAAATTCAGAATGCGTATATTTATTTTGTTCTTTTACATTAATTTCTTCATCGTAATTATTATTGTCATAGTCATAAGGTAAAAAATTATCATTTACATCATCTCGAACTACATTGTCATGAGGTGTTATATGTTCACTAACAAACCCGTTGTTTGTCGGTATATTTTCATTCAAATAGTTAATATCTTTGTCAAATTCATTATCTATAGCAATATCATTTGGTCGAAGTTCTAGTGTTTTAATAACTAAGCTTTCGTCATTTATTAATCTATTTTCTATTAGTTTTTTTAATCTTAAACCTCTACCTCTCTGTCTCAGCAGTAACTTTGTGCCTCTATCCATTATTTAAATATTATAATTTAGTACGTTCTGTTTTTACTAATTTGTACTAATGATCCAATAAATTCTAATCCTTCTGTCAATTATTATGATCAAGAATATATTTATACGTATGTATTTATATTTCAGCATTTCGATTATAATATTTCACCAGGTGCTATGTTTTTTTTTTTTCAATGTTTACAAGTAACGCGTACACGAAATAAAGGTTATACATAAGTTTAAATTTACAGAAGTTTGTTGTAACAAGAGCAAAGCAAAGCCAAGTAATAATTGTTGCTAATTATATGATTATTGCCAAGTATTTGAAATTTAATATATCATAATATTGTATTATCTATATCTATATTTATTTGTATTTGTATTTGTAAAAAATAACTGTGTTTAGAAAGTATTTAAATAATCATATAAGCAATTGTTATAAATTTAAGAAATTTGAAAAAAAACAAAACAAAAACACTAGTATAAATATTCCAAACCGATTGAAAATAATAAAATTTTATCCTGGGCATACATTGTTGTAATGCTCCATAATAATCAATCCATGAATAAACAATAAAACGCTAATTAAGAAAAAGTATCTTTCTTTTTATAGAGTCTTCTTTTCTGTATAATAACGTTCACCTCTTCTAGATGCAAATTTTAAAGCATTTTCTTTTGAATCATCCAAAATTGCTACTCTCATATCAGCTAAAACATTTTGAGCAGCATTGGAATGACGATAAACACCACCATTAAATGCACTTGTTGCATCTTTTCCTAACGCAGATTTTATCAATGATTGACCACCTGGATGTTCTGTAATATAACCTTGTACATCATGTACAATACCTGATATAATAACTAAATTTTTATTATTTTTTGAATGTTCAATAAACTGTTGTTTTGTCCAAATTGGTAAATCAACTAATTTTGGACCCCAATTTATCTTTGATCTTTTTAAATCAATTTTTTTTTGTTCTTGTTGAATCAATGCTTGTTTAATTGCATTTGTTGAAAATGTTTTTAAATCATATGATAAACCAATTAATGAATTCATAAAAATAAAAATTTTTGTTGGGTCGTATTGATACCACTTAATTGCATTTCTATAATCAGATGGGAATTCATGATGAAAATTATGATAACCTTCACCAAATGTAACAATTGCTGTCATCCAATTATCTCTTGGAGTTCTTTTATCATCAAATGGTTGTACACCAATATAATGAGCCATCGAATTAATACAAAATGTTGCTTGTTGAATAATAAATACTCTAATGATACCAGCATATAAAAATCCACCTAAATAATCATTAAAGAAATAACCACAAACAAGTGATGGTAAAACAAAAGCAGTTAATAACATAAGTAGAATGTAATGTCTATGTTGAAATCTAACAATCCAATCATCATTTAAATCTTGAATATCAGCTCTTGCTTTATATTTTGGATTTGGTTTTAATAACATCCAACCCATATGTGAATACCATAAACCTTTTCTTGCATCATATGGATCTCTATTTGTATCAGTATAACGATGATGAATTCTATGTGAATGACCCCACCATTTAATTGAACCTTGTACAGAAGCAGCACCAAAGATTGCAAAAAATAATCTTAATGGCCAATGAGCAGAATATGATCTATGTGACCATAATCTATGATAACCAGCAGTAACTGAAACACCACCAACAGCATAATAAAAAACTGAAAAAATACCAGTTGTTTTTAAATTCAATGGAATTAAACCAGAAAAAATTAAATACCAACCAATTGATGGTATTACCATTACTAAAAGAATATTTAACCAATTTAAATGTTTATGCCAATTATTAAATGTCCATGGTTGTTCGGAGATATGTAATTTATAATCATTTGATTTATTTGTTAAATCGACCATTTCTTTTGATCCCATTAATGAACCCAAACCATTTACAATTCTTTTATTTTTTTTATTCAAACCTGATGCAATAATATTTGCATTTTCAATATCTAATGTTTCAACTAAAGTAGTAGACATTATATTAGAGATGTGTTGTACTACAGTTTTTCACTTATTTATTTATTTATTTATTTAATTAGTTAATGAAATAATAGAATAAGATTTAAATTAGAAGAATATCAATATCAATATACTAAAATATATTAGAAAAAACCACTCATTTAAATATAAATCATTTAAACATTAATGATTTAAAGCAAATGATTAAATGAATGATAAGCCGATAACCAGCAAGAACTGTACTGCATTTGATAAATAGGACACAAAATAGTCAACAAGTTTTCAAATATTTGAATAGTTTTTGGTTAAAATAGTTTGAAACAACTTAGATAAAACAGAAATTAATATGAACAATGCGTTAAAGACTTCTAATAAAGATGATAATAAAGTGACAGTTTAATTATTGGAAGTGTCTTTTTCAACAGTCAACAACCAACAACCAACAGCCGGATGTATTAAGTGTATTAGTTAACAAAAATAACTGACAGTGTTGGAATGACATGAAGTATAAGCATTAGACAGACACAGTTCGAAATTGTGAGTATATTTTGTGTGTGAATGAAGTATCGAGAATGTTCAACAAAACTATAGGAAGACGTGAGGATTACAATTACCTATTTAGCGACGCAAAGGGAGAGAGATACATGCAGACGAAAGGTGTGTATCCATATTGGGTAGGAGATCCGGGGTGGGAGAAGTGATAACTACTGAGACAGTTCAGTACAGTACAGTCCAGTCCATTATTGACTGTGACACGACACTTGGTATTCCAACAAACTCAACAAAGAGATGAACAGCGTAGAGGCATTGTATCCTGTTTTAAGGGTTGGCAAAAGATCAACGTAGAAGTAGATCACTTATATCTGTTCTGTTCTGTTCTCTTGGAAACTGGTTTGTACGTGCATATTTGTATTTTCGGTGTTGAGATACTTTTGATCTAATTCCCTTCCCGGTGAGTATAATACGTAAATAACGGTAGAAGACAACAAAAAACAGTCAACGTTTTAGTTGTTGTACAACTTGTTGGTTATCACCGATCAGAGCGAATCAAATGGATACGATAAGCAATCAATCAATCAATCTAACTAATATTCTAATTTCAACAAAAAGGACAATGCTTTCCGTCGTGTTGAATTAAATCCGGGACGGATTGTGCCAGGAAAACTGGACTGCTTCAAAAGAAAAGGCGTCTGCCAATGGCCCAGCGAAGGGTGTTTTTTTACCCGAAAAAAAGGACTGGGCTTGTCTACCAACAAAAAATTGTTGGTAGACAAGACAAGACAAGACGTCTGGTCTTTCACGTGCGGTGTATATTTTTGGTCACGGCTTATCGTTGCAGACGATGGCCACCAGCTTGGCACGTGCCGAGTGGCTAGCATGTGGTTGTTGTTGGTATGTCTGATGAGGGAGGGATAGACCATCTGGGAAAGATGGGCGGCTATATTATACTGGCATACGTGGATGCGTCTCAGCAGACAAATACATACATATATATATTTATATATTTATAAAGGGAAGAGAACTGGGACAGGTTCGCTATGTTTTTATTGAGTATCTTTTTTTGAAAAAGAAGCAAAACAGCATAGTATGCCAGTTGATTGTGTGGAGTGTGTAAGGAGACACACATGGCATAGTGAATGCTGCCTTATACGAAGTATAACAACTGTTTTTGCTTCTTTTTTTAAAAAGAAGGATGTGCTGTTGTTGGCGGCTAAACTAGTTGCAATACAGCAGACATAACCGATATCACATATCATATAGTGAGAACACACATGTGAGGAATAGACAGATACTTATAACTATAATATAGTTATAAGTATACCACTGGCTGTCATTTCTCTTGAAAGCATAGCAATTGTTGGCTCTGTCTATCCCACTCCGGAAGCAAATAACCGGATATTTCAAAAAGGTAAAATTAAGAAAATTGAATATTCTATTTTGTTCACAGATTGTAAAGAAGAAGAGGATTAATTGATTTTGTGCCGGATTTTCAATCACAATGGCGTGAAGATATTGGCCGACATTGAAATGGTAAGCAATAAATTTTGATAATTGGAATAGTGAAAATTTTGCGCTTTGTAAAAATTGGTTATTGTGTAACGATTGCAATGATGTTGGTCCCTTAGAGATTGGTTTTGTGATTTCTGTTGACTATTCTCTAGTTTTATTTTGAGAATAATCATATAAACTTACAAATATATTCATGTTCACTATTCAAATTTTTGTTAACTGTAAGGGGAGATAGGTATATCTTAACTATCTCGTTAGTTGGTTTTAAAGTGTTATACTGAGAATTATATTCAGATCTAATTTACCAATACTATTAACATCATTATTATGTCTGGTACTGCAAATGGAAGACATAATTCGATAGTTGAATTATTATCAACACCACCACAATTACCTTTATCAAAATCAAAGTTAAATGCATTGGAAGAAAATTCAAATATATCAATGATTAATAGTAATAGTAATAATACTACTACTAATACTACTACTACTAATATTAATAATAATGAAAGTTTATATCCTAAAAATAATTCAGCATCATCATCATCAACAACTATTTCATCATTATCAATAAATAGTTCTCATAATAGTATTAATTATAATAATAATAATACCACTAATAATACCACTAATAATAATAATAATAATACCACTAATAATACCACTAATAATAATATTAATAATATTCTTAATGATTCAATTCAATCAATCCATTCAACAAAATGGCAATTCATTAAATTATCAAATTTAATTGAATCAAATAAATTAATTACAATTTTAGGTTCATTATCAATGGAAGATTCATTTAATACATTAATTAAATATAATTTAACATCATTACCAGTTGAAAATTTTGATGGTGATATGAATTGTTTAACATTTGATTATAATGATTTAAATTCATATTTATTATTAGTTTTAAATAAAATTTCTGTTAAAAATCAACAAATTACAAATGATTGTCAAAATGGTAAACCTGTTTGTGTTGGTGATATTATTAGATTAATATCAAAAGATCCATTTATTAAATTATCAGAAATTGAAAATTTATCAACTGTAATGGGTATTTTAGGTTCTGGTGTACATCGTGTTGCAATTACAAATGTTGAAATGACAAAAATTAAAGGTATTTTATCACAAAGACGTTTAATTAAATATTTATGGGATAATGCAAGATTATTTAATGATTTAGATCCATTATTTAATTCATCATTAAAAGATTTACAAATTGGTTTAATTAATAATACTATTCATAATAATAATACAAAATCAAGAGTTATTTCAATTCGTGATGATCAACAATTAATTATGGCATTATATAAAATGCATCAAGAAAGTATCTCATCAATTGCTGTTGTAGATTATCAAAATATTTTAATTGGTAATATTTCTGTTACTGATGTAAAACATGTTACTAGAACATCACAATATCCATTATTAAATAATTCATGTCGTCATTTTATTTCAATTATATTAAATACAAGAGGTTTAGAAAATGGTAAAGATTCTTTCCCAATATTTCATGTTTATCCAACAAGTTCATTACGTAGAACTATTGCAAAATTAGTTGCAACAAAATCTCACAGATTATGGATTGTTGAACAACCTGAATTTAATTCAATGAATTCTTCATCAACTAATGATATAACTAATTCACCAATGTTATCATCAGCTGATGCTCATCATCATCACCATCAACAGCAACATCATCATCATCCTCATCACCATTCTACCGGTAGTACTGGAAGTAATAATAGTAGTACAAGTTTATTAACAGAACAAGAACATTCAACTGGTAAACTGATTGGTGTTGTATCATTAACTGATATTTTAGGTTTATTAGCAAGAAAACAAACAGAAAATAAACTAGTTGATCCACAATACGCAAGAAGACAAAGAAGCACTTCAACAAATATATAAATAAAAGTTTAATTTAGTTCAAAATATTTATCCCAGCTTTATAATCATACATATAATCGATATTTAAAATAAAGGCATCATTCATTAAAATTAACTATCATAACTTGTACATTTCTATACTATTTCCTTTTTTCTTTCACTGTCAGAATATTTACCGACATCAAAAAAAAGTTCAAATGAAAATATTGAAGAAATATATATAAATATATATACACAAACATTAAAATAAGTTACTCTTTTTAATGGATATTGATAACAAAACAAATCATATATTATTCACATAATATAATAAGGAAGTGATTCAGAGGTTAAAAAATGCAACGTGAACGTATGTTTTATAAGAACCATTATTACTTTTTTTTTTTTTAGTATTTATTAAACTGAATTAATTTTTATTAACATTAAGATAATTATTATTATTTTAGTTATTGTATTAGATGACGAAGAAATCAACACATCAGACAAAAGACAATTAGATGAGTTAGAGACAAGTGCAAATAATAACAATAAACAGCAAAAAATTGATAAAAAAATACCAAATATTGCAGAACAATTAGCGCAAAATAGAAATAATGTGAAATCACAACCTACATCATCAGCATCTTCTATTAAATCGTCATCTTCATCTCCTCCTCAAAAAGAACAAAATACCGATAATAAAAAAACCAAAATGCCACAAGTTAAAATATCTTCATTATTGTCAACAAATACAGATTCTCAAATACCAGTAGATGTTAGTACAAACCCTTCAAAAGAACCTATTTCACAAACAATCGAACAATTAGTGAAAAAGAAAAATCCAATTTTACCTAAACCAACAAATACTCAAAATACAACAAATACAACACCTTTAGCTCTTAAGAATAAGACTTTGATAATTAGTAAGCCAGATAAATCCAAAAGTCCTGCATTAAAGAGGAGTCAAAGCTCGATTGCAACTTCTGATTCAAAACCTTCAGACGAAAACAAAACTCTTACTTCTAATAAGTCTAATTCATCAACAGAAAAAGCTCAGAAATCTAACTCTACAAACACTATTGTGAATTCTGCATCAATAAAAACACCAACATCTAAAGGAGAATTAAAGAAGAAAGCTGCTAGTTCTACAGGTAAAAAAACTAAAAAGGAAACAACGACACCAAACATTAAATCAACAAATGTAAATAATGCTGGTACAGCTACTAATATTTCAAAATCAAAAACAAAAGTAACAAAGTCAACTTCAAAATCAGCTTCGAAATCAACTCCAAAAGTTGAAGCACAAAATTCAGTTAACCAAACGGTCGAGAGTAAATCGACGGATGTTAAAAAGACCACTTCTGTGAACACAGTAAAAGTAGAGGCTGTTTCAGTCAAAAAGGAAGTTGGGTCTGTAAAAAAAGATACACCATCGACTGCAAATAAGGGTAAAACTCCAAAGAAATTACTTCCTGCTTCTCAAATAAAGTCACCATCTTTATTAGATGTATTTGAAAATGATAGCACAAGAGTAGAACCTAATGAGCCGGTAGTAATAATGGATATTCCTCTATTTTCAGCAAAGTCTAATGATTATTTGGATGAAAATGGGCAAGTTGTGTTTAATTTTGCTCAAATAGTTCGGGAACAATTTATGCCAAAACAGCCAAATGTCACTAGTAATGAGGATGAACTTCGAGCAAAAAGAAATTTGTTTGGTAGATTGAATGAGACAACAAATAAAGTGGATGGAATAGATGGAAATGAAGAAGATTTGGACGTAATGGTGATAGATGATGAAGATGACGGTGACGAAGAGGATGAAGATGAGGAAAATGATGATGATAAACTAACTAACTCTCCTAAAAAGAGATCCCATCCAAATAAAGGTAAAAATTTAATTGGTAAATATGACATAGAAGATCCATTCATTGATGACTCAGAATTGGCTTGGGAAGAACAACGAGCTGCCACTAAAGATGGTTTTTTTGTTTATTTTGGTCCATTAATTGAAAAGGGACATTATGCAAGTTTGGAAAGGGTCAATGGTAAAATGAAGAGGGGGGGTATTAAAAATAAATAGAATACATACTTACTTGTTTTTCTATATAGCCGAAACAATAATACAATTAATGTGATATTTAATACTTGTTCACGATAATATATATATATATATATATATATATATATGTATGTATATTCGGTATATGTGTCTATGAATGTCAGAAATTGAAGTAATAAAGTTTGGTTCACTTGATTAATAGATGGATATATTTTATTTAATATTTTACAGTTCTTTTGAATATAAAAGTTTGACTTTACTCTAACTTCTTGGATAATAATTTATTTGTCTCAATAATTTCATTAATTACATCAGAAGTTTGTTCCCCTACAAGAGTAAAACTACATGCAATATTTTGATGTACAACCTTTAGTAAATCTTTATTCCACATATCTGCAACAGCAATGTAAAACTTCAAATAGTTTAACAATAAAAGTAGATCGGATAAATTAGCATTATTTTCATCTAAACTTTCGATGTGTAACAATGAGGCAGCATGAATTTCTTTAATCTGATCTCCATTTAAAACCAAATATGACATAGTGGTGTTAGAAGATTTTTCATCAATTGACATTTTTTCCATTGAAGCAACCAAATCATTTTCAATGACGTCTTTGGTGTCAGGGCATTGATGTTTCTTTAACATCATATCTCTCATCATCCCTAATATACATGATTTAGCATGTTGCTTTTTACTTGTTTTTAAAACATATAGACAAAACTGGAAAGAGACTTCATTTGGGACTAAACATAGTAAACGAGTTAATAAAGTAAAAGAAGTCATTCTTTCTTCCTGATCTACCGATTCTAGATTGTCGGTTATTAAAACTTCAAAGAATATAATTAATACATATGTTGGTATTTCCGAAAGTGACTGTTTGATTTCATTAATGGGAAATCCAGTAATAGAAACCCAAATCCAATATCTTGCAGTCTCACTTGCAGCTTCGTTTTTAAGGACATTTGAAAACATTGATGGGGTAACATTACGCAAATATAAATAAATAGCAGATTGTACATCAAGCTGAGAATACATATGAATATGATTTTCAATGAAATAATATCCTGAAAGTATGAAAGCGCCTTTATCATCAATGCTTAATTCAGTTTGATGTGTTAATTTTTGTAATTCGTAGGTATAAGCCAGTTTATAAACAGCCTGTGATATAGCCATTTGTGCATCTTCGTTAACAATATCTTTATCCATTGGTAATGACTTATAAATATTCTTCGATTCTTCAACATAATTAATAAAATGTTTATTAATATCAATATCAAATGCAATGGCTAATTGATAATACCTAGACATTATATCAGCAATATCAGAAATAAATGGTGAAAGGGTAATTGGTTTCTTAATCATAGAATTGAAATATACGAGGTCAGCACAGGTATGAATATTTTTTAAACACATAGGAATTACAACAGTTAATAAGCTACAAAGTAATTTCCTTTGCATTACAGATTCCTCTTCTTGAATTCTTGAAAATTCTTCATCAGTAATATCTTGCTCTTTTACTAATTCTCTTGGCATATCAAATGGAGTATAGCCCCTGATAAAAGTGTAAATACGACGCAAAACGATAACTTCATCTTTAAAATCATCAATATTAATTCTCACAAATTGCATAATAGTGGAAGTGGCTATAGTTAAGTATTTTGATGGATGTAAAGTAGATATACGTCTTAAAGAAGTATTCATCAACTCAAAAATTGCGTGCAAATGTAAACCAAAAAAGAATTCTTCTGGTTGTCTATCAAAGTCTTCACCATCATCACTCTCATTGTTTCTTGCAGAAGCACTAGTTACAGTCGCTTGGTCATCATTTTCTGTATTTTTAAATTCCTTAACAGTTAATTTTGACAACATATCAGAAGATGCTAAAAAACATTCTTTTGGATTACCTGATAGAGCGATTTCGTTGAAACATTTCATAATTGTCTTAATAATAACGCTTGATTTCAAACTTTTATGAATATTAATGTTATCTTCATTGAAAAACTGAAATAGCACTTCTGGCAAATCCCAACCAATTTTCGCAACAAGATCAGGATTCGTTTGCAATAAATCATGTAATGTCAATAAAAATTGCTCTTTATCAGCACGTTTACCTTCTAGGTTAACCTGGTCAGCATACATGTCAACATTTGTAACTATTGAAATTGGATCTTCATCTTGGTTTTCAAAAGCCTTCTTTAAATTGGTACAGATTATATCAATACTCTCCATTTTCATAAATACTATCTATCGATAATTGCGCTATTATTCAAGTTTATTTTAACCCTATCAATCACTGTCGCTAGTATTGAAACTTATAAATCATTTAGGTTAAATATACTAAAGTTTTCCAAATTAAATTCCAATTTCAAAACTCTTTTCTAATGTTCTTTAATAAAATCCGGTGATGGAAAAAAAAACCAAGCAAGCCGTTTCAGTTTTAGGGACATTATTACCAGCAGACCTATAAACATGTACTATAAAAGTACAAGAGATGAGTTTAGAAATATATTGTCAAACAATTGCAAGTTGGTTATTTGCATGTGTATCATCTGAATTGCAGATCTTCTAGATAAGATGAGTGCATTACTTGAAAGTGAAAGTGAAAGTGGGAGTGGGAGTGAGAGTGGGAGTGAAGTCGAGAGGTCTGAAGAGTTAAGTTTTGATCAAAAGAATGTGTCCAAACCTTTCTATGATCATACCACTTCTGTATATTCAGCAAATGTTGTTCGAAGTAAATTAGAACAGTATAGTAAACGTTTACTACAGCTTGGTTTAGATTCAGACGATGCTGATATTAAATTAGCAAGAGAAGAGGACGAGGATAGGGAAAGGAAAGAGATTATAACGACAAATGATAGAATAATAAAACAAGAAGTACCATTGACAACATCTTTAATACTAAATAAAATACCTTTGATTACCACAGAAAAGATTAAAGAAGTTGAAAATACTCAGAAGGAAGTTATTAATAAAGATGTTTCAAAGGTACATGTAAAATTTCAATCAATTGGCTCTGTTCCAATGGTAACGCCATCGGTTTGTACTATATCATCAAAACAACCATTTTCTATAATAATTCAGTTTTTAAGGAAAAAACTGAAATTACCTCAGATTTACTGCTATATCAATAATTCCTTCGCACCTAATCCTCAACAGACGGTCGGTGATTTATGGTCACAGTTTAAAGTCGATGATGAACTCATAGTAAGCTATTGTGGCACTGTTGCATTTGGATAATTTTTAAAAAGCGTAAACATCACAGCAACACAATTTGATACTAATAGTGCGTATTTTATCTGAAAAAATAAGAACATTTAGCACTTTATTATTTGAGTAATTTAGAGATTCATAAGTTCGATTTTTGCCTTTTGAAAAAATAGTTCCTAACAGCTATCTTATGGTAATATTCACAAATTTTGGGAATTAAAGCGTAGAATTATAGTAAGGAATATTAATTTAAATATGTACCAAAAGCAATTGAATAATATTTTACCAATTTTGGGTTTATATTATCTAGGTAGTGATGGTTAAATCCTAAATTGGAAAAAAACAGTATTTTCTTTTTTGAATAAATAAAAAACTAATACTATACAAGATATATTAAATAAACGTCAAGTTCTATAGTGCACACACAGATATATACATATATATATAAACGGATAAAAATTAATAATTTTAATTCTCTTTTTCAGCTGGAGGAACAGTATCCTCCAATAAAACTAACAAATCAGAAGCATCAACATTTTCACCACTGTTAACCAAAACATCTTTAACCAAACCATCAGTAATTGCAGAAATAACCATTTCCATTTTCATAGCGCTCAAAACAGCAATAGGTTGACCCTTTTCAATTAAAGAACCTTTATGAACTTTAACTTCGACAATAACACCAGCCATTGGAGCACCGATTTGGTATGGATCATGGGCATCAACCTTAGCTCTAGAAACAGTAGTAACCTTTT
Source organism: Vanderwaltozyma verrucispora (assembly GCA_030565105.1). Lineage (NCBI taxonomy): Eukaryota > Fungi > Ascomycota > Saccharomycetes > Saccharomycetales > Saccharomycetaceae > Vanderwaltozyma > Vanderwaltozyma verrucispora. The sequence continues at coordinate 32,309 of JAJMAX010000033.1, forward strand.
GAGATTTATCAATGACAGGAATTTTTCTTAACTCACCATTTAAGTCGAAATATACCTCTCTGGTACCAGTTGCTTTATTCAAGTCACCAATCGCCTGGAACTTCATAATCAGGGTTTTACCTTGTTCAATAATAACTTCAACTTCTTCACCAAGAACTGGAGGAGCTAAGAAATTTTTAGTTGGCAATAGAGATAAATCGCCATATTCTTCTCTAACCTTTTGGAAGTCTTCATAAACTTTAGGATACATATTATAAGAAGCTACATCACATTCATCGATATCTTCAAATCTGGCTTCTAAATCTTCCTTAATTTTTGCTAAATTGAATGGAGCTAACTCCAAACCTGGGCGACAAGTTAACTTCTTTCTCTTATTTCTCAGAACATCTGATCTTAATGGTTCAGGGAAGCCACCATATGGTTGACCCATCAAACCTTCAAAGAAATCCATAACGGAATCAGGAAAATCTAAAGAGTTAGCTAATCTCTTAACGTCTTCTGAAGTTAATTTATTTGTAACCATGAATTGAGCCAAGTCACCAACAACTTTAGAAGTTGGTGTAACTTTAACAATGTCACCTAGTAACTCGTTAGCTTCTTTATAGGCTTTCTTTGTTTCATTCCATTGTTCACCCAAACCTAATTGTTGGGCTTGGAATAGTAAATTAGTTAATTGACCACCTGGGATTTCATGATCATAGACTTCTGGATCAGGACCTTTCAACTCAGCGTCAAAACCAGAATATAATAATCTCATTTCTGCCCAGTATGCATCTAGCTCTGAAAGTTGTTTAATATTCATATTATTTTCAATAACGCCTTCTAATGATGATAGGAAGGCGTTTACAGAACCTTGTGCAGTTAAACCAGACATTGAATTAGTAGCTACATCAACAACATCGGCACCGGCAAGAGCACATGCTGTCATCGCAGTGACTGCAGTACCAGCTGAATCATGAGAATGAACATGTATAGGTAAGTCAGGGTATTTGGCTCTGATTGATCCAACCAATAATTTTGCAGCAGCAGGTTTCAAAGTACCTGCCATATCTTTAATACCCAAAAAATGAGTACCCATCTGAACAATTTTTTCTGTTACATCTAAGTAGTAATCTAAATTATATTTCTTACCCTTTTGTAACATATCACCAGAATAACAAATAGTTGCTTCAACAACACCACCGGCTTTCTTAACAGCATCAACACCAACCTTCAATTGCTCTAAATCATTTAAAGCGTCGAAAACTCTAAAAATATCGACACCAGTATCTTTGGCTTGTTTAACAAAATGATCGATTGCATTATCTGGTAAGGAAGAATAAGCAACACCATTAGCACCACGTAACAACATCTGGAATGGAATATTTGGAACTAAATTTCTTAACTTTCTTAAACGATCCCATGGATCTTCATGTAAAAATCTCATAGCAACATCAAAAGTAGCTCCACCCCAACATTCTAAAGCAAACGCACCAGATAAAGCATGGGCAGTAGTTGGAGCAATTGCGACTAAATCATAAGTTCTAACTCTTGTTGCTAATAAAGATTGATGAGCATCTCTCCAAGTGGTATCCATAATTAATGTCCCATTAAATTGTCTAACTTGTTTAGCAAATTCTTCTGGACCTTCTGATAATAAGATATCCCTCCAACCAGCAGGTGGTTTAGTGGAAACATCAATAACATTTCCTTCAAGATCATGTAGAACTGGAATGGTTGGATTGGTAGTTAATTTTGGAAGAGATGCTTGGCCTTTAATTGATGAACCATTAACAGCTATATTGGCCAAATAATTTAATAATTTTTGACCTCTATTTCTGGAAGATGTCATTCTAAATAATTCAGGTGTATCATCAATAAAAGTGGTCCAGTAGTCACCATTAATGAAAACAGGGTTTGTCAATAAAGTAATTAAAAATGGAATATTAGTTTTGACACCTCTAATTCTAAACTCAATTAAAGAGCGCAGCATTTTTCTTCTTACAATTTCGTAAGTAGAACCTGAACAAGAACATTTAACTAACATTGAATCATAATGTGGAGATATGACAGCACCGACATAAACGTTACCACCATCTAATCTAACACCATTACCACCAACAGAACGGTAAACTTCTAATGTACCAGTATCTGGTTGGAAATTTTTATATGGATCTTCAGTTGTAATACGGCATTGTATGGCAAATCCTCTAGTGGTAATTTTATCCTGGAATAATCCTAATTCTTCTAATGATGCACCAGCAGCAATTTGAATTTGAGCAGAAACAATATCGATACCAGTAATTTCTTCAGTAATTGTATGCTCAACTTGAATTCTCGGATTAATTTCAATAAAATAATGTCTGTTCTGATCATCAACTAGAAATTCAGCAGTACCGGCATTTTGATAACCAGCAACTTTAGCTAATTTAACTGCATCAGTTAAAATAGCATTTCTTAGTTCAATTGGTAATGTCTTTGCAGGAGCAACCTCTACAACCTTTTGATGTCTCCTTTGAACAGAACAATCTCTTTCAAAAAGATGAACAACATTACCATAGTTATCAGCTAATAATTGAACTTCAATATGTTTTGGTCTATTTAAGAATCTTTCAATGAAACATGTACCATTACCAAAAGCAGTAATAGCTTCAGATCTTGCTCTTTGGAAAGCATCAGCAATATCTTCACCTTCACGTACAACTCTCATACCTCTACCACCACCACCAAAAGCAGCTTTAATAATTACAGGATAACCGTATTGAGCAACAAATTCTTTTGCTTCTTCAACAGTTTCAATTGGACCTGGAGTACCAGGAACAGTTGGAACATTTGCCTTTGCAGCTAAATTTCTTGCAGAAACTTTATCACCGACAGAATTAATAACTTCTGGTGATGGACCAATCCAAGTAATACCAGCTTTAATAACTTTATCAGCAAAATCTGCATTTTCTGATAAGAATCCATAACCAGGGTGAATAAAATCAACGTTATGTTTTTTAGCAATGTTAATAATTTCATCAATTGCTAAATATGCCCCAACAGGAGTATATTGACCTTCTTCACCAATTACGTATGATTCATCAGCTTTTAACCTATGTAAGGATAATCTATCTTCATGAGAATAAATAGCCAATGTTCTCATTGATAATTCATGAGCAGTTCTAAATATTCTAATAGGTATTTCACCTCTATTAGCGACTAAAATTTTATTCTTTTCTCCTAAAAGACTATAATTATATCTTAATCCAGAAAATTGACTATTAGGCATTATTGGTTACTATCTCTTTATTATGTTTTATATTTATTTTAATTATGCTTCAAATTCACTAGCGAAGTATTTATTATATCTATTCTTAATCCTTCAAATATTCATATATAATATTATTATTAACACAGTAGAATGTATATACGGTTAAGTATATCAGTATAACTATATATGTATCTAATAGAAGAAAAAAGGACAGTTCTAAACAAATCCCCTTATTTGGTTAGCTAATAAAAAAGATATTCAACTAAACCAAATAAAGTAATTTAAAAGGAACAACAACCTCAATGAATCATTCAATTATGGTTCATTTAAATACAATATAGATTAGAACAAAACAAAGTCTTCTATCTTCTGGAAGATCAATGAATCATTCAGTTCAGTTCAGTTCAATCCAAGAAGAGCTCCTTAATTTCCAATGCATTTCTCACAATCTCAGTCCCACTACCAAAGATCCATGACCTCCCCTCCCCGTCCCCGTCCCCGTCCCGGTTATCTTCACCGGAATTCAACCAGCTGCGAGCCTAATCTTTTCCCTTCCAATGCCGCTTCTTTCTCCTTTGCCAAACAGGATATTGGGTGGACCGTACAGAGCAGAGTCTTACAATGATGATTAAGTTTGTATTTAACGGTATCATTGAGTGTGGATTGGTCTGATAAGTAAATATTTAGTGTGCAGATTATTATATCCATTGGTTGTGACTAATCCATTTCAATATTGTGAAATATAACGAACGTAATTAAAGGCAAGATAATTGAACTTTAATGGATTTGTTTTCAGATTAGAAAATGATGATAATAAGACGTATATGTTACGTGTTTATACGTGTATCTTTCAAATAATACCTATTTTTAGTTACTGATCTTGTTTCGTAATGATCTTTTTGTCTTTTTTTTTTTTAAGTTTTTATTTATTTTGAAATAAGAATAGGAGATACCTATATGTATATATTATTTACATACAAAGAAGAAATACATATATTGAATAGAAATTTTTTGAAATGAATTTAATTTAATTTTCTTTAATTTTAATTTAATTTTTGCTTCTTTTTTTTTTCTCTTTCTTTTAACAATATGATTGGGAAAAGGCAAAAAATATAAGAATACCTTTCAGTGAATGAATGAATGAATGAATAAAAGAAAGATCTTATAAAATGAAGAAAAGACATTTTCTTAAAAGAAAAAAAAAAAAAAGAATTTAAAAACATCTACTCAACTGATAAAACTTCTTTTACAGCTCTTACAATAGTATCTGGATCTGGGAATGCAAAATCTTCTAATTCTTTTGCATATGGTGTTGGTACTTCAGCACCAGTAACTCTTCTAACAGGAGCATCTAAATGATCAAATGCTTCTGATTCCATCACTTGAGCAATAATTTCAGAACCAACACCAAATGATGGGAATGTTGATTCAACAGTAATTAAATGATTTGTTTTTTTAACAGTTTTAATAATTGCTTCAACGTCTAATGGTCTAATCGATCTTAAATTAATAACTTCAGCATCAATACCATATTGTTTACTTAAAATTTCAGCAGCTTCTAATGAAAATTGGACATTTCTTGTATATGTAATAATTGAAATATCTTTACCTTCTCTTTCAATTTTTGATTTATATGGTAGAGTAAAATCAGGTGATAATGCTTCTTCAGAAACTTCAAATGATTCATTATATAATAATTCATTTTCTAAGAAAACGACCGGATTTGGATCTCTAATAGCTGCTTTTAATAAACCTCTTGCATCTTCAGCAGAATATGGTACTAAAACTTTTAAACCTGGAATTGAACCATACCAAGCAGAATAATCTTGTGAATGTTGTGCAGCAACACCAACAGCAGAACCATTTGGACCTCTAAAAACGATTTGACATTTTTGAGTACCACCAGACATATAATGAGTCTTAGCTGCAGAATTAACTACATGATCAATTGCTTGCATTGAAAAATTAAATGACATAAATTCAACAATTGGTTTTAAACCTTTTAATGCAGCACCAACAGCTAAACCAGTGAAACCATATTCAGTAATTGGTGTATCAACGACTCTTCTCTCACCGAATCTATCTAATAAACCTTTTGTGACTTTATAAGCACCATTATATTGTGCAACTTCTTCACCAATAATGAAAACATCATCATCACGATCTAATTCTTCTGCCATTGCTGTATTTAAGGCTTCTCTAACAGTCATTGTCTTTGTTGAGGCGAACCTTTTGATATTTAAATTCTGTTGTTTTAATAAATTATTCTTTAAATAATTTACTCTTGGTAAATTTAAACCTCTTGTAATAAATGACATTGTTAATTTAACTTTAATTTAATTTAACTTTAATTTAATTTAATTTAGTTTAGTTTAGTTTATTTTTACTATTTTCTTCTTCAAATGGAAATTGAATTCTATTCTAAAACTGTTCTGTTTCTAACTATAAATATTAACCTGACGATATGTATATGTATATGTATCTCTGTATCAATTCAATTGAAAATAAATACACTGAATCAATTGTCTTTCTGTGTATCTTTTATAATATTCTCGCAATACAACTTACTTTTCTTAAAAGGCAAAAAAAAAAAAAGATACGAGATCTGCTAATATTTAGAACTTCTAAGAATACACAAATATTATTCCCTTTAATAATTTATAAATACGAATATATAAAGTAAACAATTAGAATGTGTTACAAATATATAAAAGATTAATTAGAAGTACAATTCCATTCCATTCAATTCCATTCAATTCAGTTTAATCCTCCTTCTTTTGCACTTTTAACCCTTTATAAACAAAAACGCATTTTCCATCCCCCACTGACTGCCGAACCGTCCCATTGCAACAAGATATTCCTTTCCTTTCTGGCCGTGTTCGGCTTGAATTTTACTAATTGGTGGAATCTCATTTGTGTTTTCTGTTGTAGCTGTCGTGTGTAGCGATCTTGGAGAGTATAGAGTACAGAGCATAGGCAAAGACAGTATAGTCCCCATCACCCAATCTTACACAGCAAGTACTACTTGCATTGGTGGACTACTACTGGAGTAAAGCAACTGTTTTGTTATTAGAAACATTGCCAGTCAGTTATGATGTAATGTCGCATTTTAATGTGCGGTTTACATTCGATAGATACTGATTGAAAGATACAGGATAACGATATGTAACGTAGATATGGTATGGTATGATTCATTAACTGTATATAACTATATACTCAAAATATAAGTATAGACGATTATAATTTACTTATAATTTAGATTTTGGATTTGTGAATTTTTCTGCAATAATTCGTCTTTGAATTTTACCTGTTGCAGTCTTTGGTAAAACATCAACGAAGAATACTTTTGTTGGTATTTTAAATGATGAAACTTTAGTTAACATAAATTCCTTCAATTCTTCATATGTCATTTTTTCATTCTTATGTAATATAATTGCAGCATTAACAATTTGACCATATTTGTTATCGTCAACACCAAATGAAACTGCTTCTTTAATTTTCGGATTTGATAACATTATATTATCTAATTCAACTGGTGAAATTTTTTCACCTCCTCTATTAATTAATTCTTTAATTCTACCAGTTAATTTTAAAAAACCTTCTGAATCAAAAAAACCTTGATCACCAGTACGGAAATAATTTAACTTTCTGGTAAAATTTTCTTTATTAGCAATTGGATTATTTGCATATCCCAATGTAACATTTTCACCCCTAATTGAAACTTCACCAATTTTACCATTTGTTAAAATGTTATCCTTATCATCTAATATAACAACTTCAACACCTTGTGGTTGACCAACTGTACCTGGCTTTCTTTTCCCCGGTGGTAAATTATTTGAGGTCATTTGATGTGATGCTTCTGTCATTGCATATGCTTCTAAAACTGGTGCATTAAATTCTTTTTCTAATTTATTAAAAATTGATGGGGCTAATGGTGATGAGCAAGATCTAATAAATCTAATATATGGAAATTTTTCAGGTTTTGGCATGTTTAACATAATCATACTAATTGTTGGTACACAACTAAACCAATTACAATTATATTTAATGAAATCATTCCAAAATCTTTTGGCACCAAATTTATCAGGAACAACAACAGAACCTTGAGTTCTAAATGTTGATAACAATACACCAATTAATCCATGTACGTGGAATAATGGCATTACAACATATGACCTATCACTAGATGTTAAGTTGTAAGTATTAGATATATTTAATGTACTTCTAATAATATTTAAATGTAATAATGGTACAGTTTTTGGCTTAGATGTTGTACCACTTGTATGTAAAATCATTGCAACATCACTTGAACGAGCGAATCCTGGGAAATGTAAATTATCATTATTAATAAATGTAGCATTATTTAATGAAGAAAATATTATTTTTTTATAATTATCTTCTGGAGAATAAATATTATATTCCACTCTAAATCTTTCTCGATTAAAATATAATTCAGAAATAAAACAATTGAATTTTTTGGCAGATTTAATAATTTCTGGATTTTCAGCATTTGAAACGCAACCTTTTGAAACACAAATTACTTTAGATTTTAAGTCATTTAAATAGAAATCCAATTCTTCAGACTTATACAATGGGTTTAATGGAGCACCAATTTTTGAATCCATTGTGGCACCTAAAAATGCAACAATAAACTCTAATCCATTTTTCATTGAAATAGCAGTTACGTCTTGTCTTAAAATAAGATCAGATAAAGGGGATTGTGGATCATGAAACATTGTTTGAAATTGACCTACCATGTGAGAAAGCTCACGGTAAGTTACTTGAATACCACTCTCAGGTATAATAACCGCAACATTGTCCGATACTCTGAAAGTGTCATTAAAGGAAGGAGAAGTGCTCATTTTTTTTTATCAAATTTGTATATTATCACAATAAAGTGATGAGTGTTTCCTTTCTTGGTTTAATATAAAATCAAGTGGATAACAAATAAATATCGTAAAAATGCTTACAAATAATTATTTTCAAAGAATAATTCTTAATTGACCTCCTTTTATATATAAAAATGCATAAATAGGAGACTGAGCGATTACTCAATATAATGCCGAGATTCGAACTGCAATGCTGCATGATAACTAACCAACTACCTTGACATTCTTTATAAGCAAAAGAATGCAATTGTCGTACATAGATAGATAACGTGACTGTACTATGAAGGTGACCAGCATTAAACAATTTATTTATTAAACTTATTAAATATTAACAATAAATTGATTACATTTTCTTAATCTATATTTATATAGGAAACTACAACATATAATTAGATATTTATTATGAGGTGGGATCATTGTACTCTCCAAATATATCTTTCAAATGATAATTTTTGTTTGAGCAAAAACCTTCATCTACTTTTGTATCATAGTTTTTAACTGGTAATGTAAATGGAACCATCACTGTTACAATCTTTGAAACCTCATCCTGTTTCTTTTCTTCAATTAGACTTTGACCGGTTTTATAAATTACATTTGTGAAACTTTTACAAGATACAGATTTATCTTTACTTGAACATAATAGTATTCCGACCTCATAATTTCTTGGATTAGAAGTCGATCTTCCCCATGCACTGGAGCTTAAATTACAAGATGTATAGGCGCACCAATCCAATTGTGCAAATGTATTTTTTTCATTTACTTTAGTTGTTGATTTAAAATAGAATTTAGAATGGCAAGGTGTTGCTTTTCTATGTTTGGAGACTAAATTTGTATCTTGTTTAGCAAATATTTTAAAATCATTGGCCAAGGTATTGTAATATTCTGGATTTTTTAAGTAATTAAAATTGAACCATCCTGAACTATTCCATCCACTCGGTGAATTCCGTATCTCTTCAACAGTTGGGTAAACAATATATGGTACAATATTATTTTCTTTATATTTTAATTTTAGTTCATCAGTTTTTAGAATTTCATTATTGTCTTTCTCGGTTTTAAGCTTAGAAAGTTTGGGTATCATTAGGTGAGTAAATATATTCGAATTATATTTTTTATTAAGAGGACCTGCAATAGTGGAACTTTGAGCTAAGTAGTGATGCTGGTAATCACGAGTGGTTGCAATGTCATCAATTTTTTCATTTAAAATCAAACTTAATTGCTGAAAGCCTGAAATGTGGTTCTTGCTCGGAGTTGAATAGATAAAATCAGTTCCTTCGAGAGCTGAAAAATCAATAGGAGTTAGTAACGGTACTATTTTAGTGTTTATATTCTCAATATTGTAAGAGTGTAGATATTTTGTAAGATTTGTTTTGAATGGTGATGCTGATAACTGATTTGACGGACTAGTTGGTAAACTTGGACTGCACCAGCAGACTTGTTGTGGTAAATTTGTTTCCATATATGTAAAATTATTGGAGGGTATAAAAATTTTACAACTTTTGTCCTCATAAAAATTTATAATCATTTTTGAATGATGACAAGCAAACGGTGGCATATCTAGTTGAATAATCGTCATTTTATCAAAAAGTAGATTTGTCACATATGAAGTAGGAGGAAGTATCGTTCCTGTTTGTGCAACAATAATAATCGAATTAATGTTTTCGTTAAATTGTTTTAGTAGAAATTCTAAATCAAACTGAAAACTAAATAAGACTGAAGTTTTTAGATTTTTATCATTGAATATATTTTCCATTGTAATGAAATATGGCGAATCAATTACTGTACCTATATTTTTGACGTTATCATATATCTCAGATCTGATTAATTTGAAAGGTGTTTCTATTATCTGAGAAGGTTCTGATAATGATTTGATTTCTATGCTACTCCTCTTTTTCTCTGAACCCTTCTCCTCAAACTTCTTATTACATTCGATTTTCTCTTCAGTAGTTGGGAAATCTATTTCTTCATCAGTTGAATTTGTTAAGTCAATTACAGTTTTATTATCTTCGTTGAGTACAATTGGTTCAGAAACAGCTTTTTTTAACTTTTTTTGTGTAAGACTCGATGATTCATTTTGGAAATTGCACCATCTCTTGGCAACCTCTTTTCGAACTTCAGATATACCAGAATTTTTCATTTGAATCTAATAAATTCACAACTTTTTAAATATAACAGCGAAGTATATCTTATATTACTCAGTACTCATCGATAAGTAAATTCATATACATTGATAACAATTTTGTCATTTATAACTGAGCTGCGAAATTGATGCCCGCTAGGTGACTTCAAATAAATTCTTAAAAAAGGCATTTATTACCTTAAAAATAAGATGATTTATGGATTGTAACTAATAATCGTTATACCAAGAAGTATTCTTTTAAAATTGTGTATATTATTCTTAAATTATTACTATATATGAATATACATATGCAAATGCGTATTTGTGTATCAGTAAACCATGCAGAAGGAAGAGGTTGAATCAAAATATTATTTCCCAATTTTCATCAGTTTGAACTAATGGATTATTGATAGTTACCCATAATCTGTCCTCAGAATATTGTGTAGACACAGCATACTCTCCTTTTGATGTTACTATTCTAAGGGAATCTTGGAATGCAGATTTTAATGCACTACTAGCGATAATAATCTTTTCAATTCTAGTGTTTCCAAGATTTGAATCTTGTGATGGTAAATGAATAACGTGATTTTTTAATAATTTTCCCTTTTCCAATTTAAATTCAGTCTTTAAATACTCACCATTATCAAATGAAAAAGTTTCACCATCATCCAAATATAATGATCCAGAAGCATCGTTGGTTAAATCAGGTGCGACCAAAATAGTATATGGATCATTCTGCATCAACTTCGACGATCTTCTATATTTATCTTTTCTAATAATAATATGGCCACCTTCAACATAAATAGGAATTTTTTCTAATGGAGTTTCTATTAATTTTTCCACTACTTTATTTCCACTGATAACCAAAGGTGCTAATGTATGATATTCATAATAGATACCTGGTGCAAAACTCATAGTAGCTAAAGTTTGAGATTCTTCTACAACAGGTCTAACTAGGATACCAGTGTTACCAACATAGAATTGATTATCAATTTCAAAAAACTCAGGACAGGTTGGTTTTTCGTAAAAGAGTGGTTTCATGATGGGTGAACCAGATATATGTGCTTCATGGAAACTGGTATACAATGAGGGTAGTAAAGAATATCTTAATTGGATGGCAGAACGTACAATTGATTTGATCGGTTCTTTGAATAAATAAGGCTCTCTTCTTTTGGAATCAATATGGGCATGTCCTCTAAAGAATGGATACCATAATCCCGCTTGGTACCAACGAACAATTAATTCATCCGATGGATCACCTGAAAATCCAGCTAAATCGGAGCCAATAAATGGCATACCGACAACATTGTTTGTTAAAATCATTGGAATTGAAATTCTTAAATAATCCCAATTCGCTACGTTATCACCAGTCCAAGTGGCGGCAGATCGTTGTGATCCAGCAAAAAAGGCTCTGGTTAAAACAAAGGGCCTTTCATTTCTATCACCTTTTAATTTTTTCAATGAATTATAAGTTGCTTCATGTACTGTTAACCCATATACATTATGTACTGATCTTTCTTCAAACCCTCCAAAATGTATTAAATCCTTTGGGGCAGTTGTTTCTGGACCACTAAATATAGAAGGTTCATTCATGTCATTCCAGATATGCAGATTGCTCATGCTATCTAAAAACTTTCCCATGAAATGTTTCCATATTTTCTGGCCAAATGGACTAAAGGTATCAATCCAAACAGATTTACCAGGCCAACAGTGGCCTATGTATGGTGTATTATCAATATTTCTTACTGCAACATTTTCTTCTTTAACTGCATCACTTACTTCATAATTTTCTTTCAAATGAGGATCGATTAATACTACTAACTGTCTTCCTAATCTTCCTAATTTTTGAAGTAATCTTTTTGGACTTGGAAATGAGTCTGGTTTCCAAGTAAAGTATTTTTTATCATCAGTATATTCCAAATCTAGCCAAATAAAATCATAAGGAATGTGGGCACGATCCATTTCTGAATCGACATTTAAAACATCAGATTCATCGTTATAATTCCATCTACATTGATGATAACCTATTGAAGAAAGTGATGGCAAAAAAGGTTTACCTGTTAATGTAATGAAGTCTCTTGTTATATCACTTGGAGTGTTACCAAAAAACAAAACCACATCAACAATACCGTTTTCTGATATCCAGTGTGTTTTAGTTTGTGTGTCAATGTATTTTATGTCAATCCAAGTATCAGCCGCATTAACCCAAAATATACCAGCTGACGATTTTGAATTTGCACCAATCATAAGGGGAATGGCACCGTACATTGGCATTTTTGAGTCAACATTATATTCAAATACATCTACATTAAATAGGCGATAAGGTTCTGTTTCAGATGTATCCTTTAGTCTAAGAGAATCAGCATGTTCTGGGATACCAAACACATTGCTAAACTCAGTAAAGGTGAAATCCATAGCCACAGATTCTGGTCCGAATAACATGCTGTCCAATTTTGAATATTCAAAATCATCTTTAAACATGTTATAAGATGATTCTTCAGGTAAAATGTTTTGAAAATTTGACTCTTTAGATCTTTGGTGTTCTATATTCATGAATGAACGTTCATTAATTATCATAGATAATTTGCTATTATGGTAGACTTTCATTTCAAATGCATTACAAGATAATGTTATCTTTAATGATTTATTTTGGTTATAAATAGTGATTAAATTGTTTGAAGGCCAACTGGGTTTTTCATATATCAATGGTCTATTATTCAAAATGTGAGGATTGTTTTCAATATCGAATGCCCATTTCCATGTTTCGTTATATCTGTGTTTGGCTACAAAGTCAGGAATATTTTCATTATCATATTTCCTTAATTCGTCAATGGTAAATCTTATACTATTAACATCCTCGAAAAAGGATAATGTAAATGGCAATTCTACAATAATATCATTGATATCTGATCTCTTAATTGTCTTCAAGATATTTGCTTTAAAAATATATTGATTCGTCGCTTCATCTTGGTAATAGTTGGCAGAGTCTTTATCAATTGAGTAATAACTATTTTCTGATTTTAAAATATTATTAGCATAAGCTCTGTTCCTATTACAAAAACCTGATTGACCACATGTTTTCAATAAGTAATCAGTGAACCCAAAGACCGATGTAATATTTATTGAAATGAGTAAACAAATCAATAAACAAATTTTGTTGAAAAACATTATACAGGATTCTAATTGATATAAGTTTGATTAGTTGCAACTACCAATTTGTCAATATGTATAAGTACTGTTCATTAAAAACTTTAAATGAGTATATCAAAAACTGTTTTTTTATATTTCATTTCAAACTAATATTTGAACCAATATTTTAGTCCTCGCGTTAATTCCCTAAAAATGTCTTTGAACTAATGTCACACACCAATATTATTATATTATAGCCACTATTTAAGCAATACAATAGAAATGCGCTCATAATTATTTAAATCGTTAAACTTCATTAAGAATATATATTTATATATTCTTGTGACTGCATACTTGTGACTGGAGGTTAGAATAGTTCCTTTATAATTATGATCATTTTATATATAATTAATTTAAAATAAAATAATCTTTGAAAGCCATTATAAAGTTATTAAAAGAGTAATAACATTCTGTTCAATTCAGTTGTTTTTAAACTAAAACTCTCTTTAATTGTATTTTCCATCTTAGGAACGGTTTTTATGGTAATGTGTTTATTTCTATTGGTAAATGTTTTGTTTAAGAACATTTACTGATTACACAAATTTATATGTACATAAATTTGTGAAAAGTTGGAAATATATAGAGATGATTGATAAAGAAACCAACTGGGAATAAGTGTATTATGTGGCCAAAAAACTAGTTCTATAATTAGCTACTAACAATATAACTATGTATAACCTATAATTTACATTTATTATTCTTAGCATTCCATTGTATTTTCGAACTATGAGTTACTTACTTCACTATGATTTGATCATATTGAGAACTATATAACTTCTATTTCTCTCTTTCTCTCTCTCTATTATCCAATGATTGAATGATCGATCCATTCAATGGAAAAACCTCAGCATATCAAATGAGCAGTGACCGTGGAGATATGGCGTGGCTAGTTCGTTGCTTGGTATAACTTATATGATAAATTGAGATTTACGATACATGGTTGATGGTTACTTTTTATTGTCTTGCAAGATCTCTTTGATGTGACAGTTGCTCTTCTCGATACAACAATGTCAAGAGAATCAAGGAAACGATTGTGTCTGTATAATTTATGTCCAACCCTTTGATTGTTTGATGCCTGCTACTCTTTTTGTTTATTTAGCCGCGAAGGCAACTAAAGAAGGGCAAGGAACCCGTAGATCCGTCACCATCCATTTAAACTATATGTGACTGTTTTATGTATGTGTAGCATGTTCGGGTGTATGTCCTACAGCAGTACATCTCATTGTACAATTGTAACTTTTTAAATAAAAGTCATTTTACAAAGCGTTTTGTAAACTTTTTCCACTTGCTAAAAAAAAAGATATTAATTTTCGAGAATCACAAAATTGACAAAAGGACTCAAATATAATTTGTATCAGTTTTACTATTCGTTGCGTGTGATTCGATGCTTACTATGTCTGAAATTTTTCAACTTATTCATTAATATGTATAATCTTTGCAAAGAATGGTAAACTTAGTTGATTTTGTATGTTATTTTACAGTTTTCATAAGTAATTAGTTAAGTTACTATTATTATTGTACTACTTTTATACTTTCCAATTCTTATTCTTATTCTTAATTCTATTTCAAAATTTTAAAAAAACCAGCTATATAAAGTTCTTATTGTCGATTGAAAGTTACCTAACATCAACTTTCCCTGTTACATTCCGACGAATAATATAAGTAAATTTAAAAAATGTCAGCTGCTGCTCCAGAAGGTCAACAAAGAAGAGGTGGTTTCGGTGGTAGAAACAGAGGTCGTCAACAAAGAAGAGGTGGTAGAAACTCTGAAGAAAAGGGATGGGTTCCAGTTACCAAGTTAGGTAGATTAGTCAAAGCCGGTAAGATTACTACTATTGAAGAAATCTTCTTACACGCTTTACCAGTCAAGGAATTCCAAATCATTGACACCTTATTACCAAACTTACAAGATGAAGTTATGAACATTAAACCAGTTCAAAAACAAACCAGAGCCGGTCAAAGAACCAGATTTAAGGCTGTTGTTGTCGTTGGTGACTCCAACGGTCACGTTGGTTTAGGTATCAAGACTGCTAAGGAAGTCGCTGGTGCCATCAGAGCTGGTATCATCATTGCCAAATTATCTGTTATTCCAATCAGAAGAGGTTACTGGGGTTCCAACTTAGGTCAACCACATTCTTTAGCCACCAAGACTTCTGGTAAGTGTGGTTCCGTCACTGTTAGATTAATCCCAGCTCCAAGAGGTTCTGGTATTGTCGCTTCCCCAGCTGTTAAGAAGTTAATGCAATTAGCCGGTGTTGAAGATGTTTACACTCAATCTAATGGTTCTACCAGAACTTTAGAAAACACCTTAAAGGCTGCTTTCGTTGCTATCGGTAACACTTACGGTTTCTTGACCCCAGACTTATGGGCTGAACAACCATTACCATTATCTCCATTAGATGTCTATGCTGATGATGCTAATGTTCAAAAGAAGAGATTCTAAATGCAATCCTAAATTATATATTTAATATTTTTTATAGTTTTAAGTTTGTATCTTAATATCATATTCAATTGATCATTTTTTTAAACAAGAATATTTTATCTCTTTAAATAGGTCTTAGTAACTAACATGGGTTTTTCTACAATTTATAAGTATTTATCTGACTTTATTATTATAAGTCATTAAACTTCAAAATGCAAAACAAGATTTAACTTCTAAAACTTATGTAACTGTTTAGTTTAGTTTAATATATTTACGAAAAGAAAATCGGCTTCCAGAAAGCATAAGAGATACTTTTATTTAACTTTGAACAAGAGAAAAATATTCATGGATTTGAAATATAATGTGATTGATATTTCAATATTTAGAATATCTTTTGGTTTTATGCAAGATGGAAATAATTTAAATAAAATTTTAAACATAGAAATCATTGAGACCACTTGCGAAGAAAGTGGAATCAATACAAAACAAAAGGAAATATAATAAATAATTTACTGATATACAAGACAAAAACAATCACTTATGCAAATGATTTTGGTATTCTTATTATTTTTTTTCTTTTGATTTTTTTATTTTGCTTTTCAATAAAAATAGAATATAGCATTTAATCATATAAATAAATATAGTAAAACAATAATTAAAGATGCTGATAAGTTAGTAATAAATACTTTAGTTCATATCAGTATCTTGATCGTTAGGAGCATGAATTGAGACTAAATTCTCTTGGGTAGGAGCTTGTTTAATTTCAGAACTTTCTGGTAATGCAAATTGTCTTTCACTTGTACCAAAAGCACTCGGTTGAATTGCAGTTTGACCAGGAGTAAATGCAGTTGTGTTTGCTGGAGTTGGTTTTTCAGGTAGTACTCTTCCTGTAGGATGTCTAAATAAACAGTGAATATTTTTACAATCAACGCCAAATCTACAATCTTCATTAATTGGATGACCAAACAAACAATCCATTCTCGTACAGTTAGCACCTTCTCGACACATAACAACAGATCTAGCATGTCTATATTTACAGTGTTTGTTTGTACATTTTGTACCAAATTTACATTGTTCCAATGATTTTTCTACAGGAGGGCGAGATACTGGAGTAGAGGACTTGATACCACCCATTGGAGCAACATTTCTTATTTTTGAAAGAGAAGAATGAGCTTTTGTACATTGTGAATCTGTACAAGTTAAGTTATTAGCACACCACATTAAATCAATAACCTTAGCATCTTCATTAGCTGGGGTTGGGTGGCCAAATGGGCACATTGGGTTGGAACAAACAACACCAAATTTACATAATACAATACCAGTTTGTACTGGTTTAGTTCTAGCAGCTATCATAGCTTCTTTCCTCTTTTGAAATTCTTCACGAGTATTTTCCATTTCTCTCATTAATTCTTCATCTTCATTAGGATGTAAGAATTCACAGGTTCCAGAAGGTTTTGGACAATTAGGATATTCACTACAAACTTTAGTTGGATGTGCGTGAGGACATGATCTACCTAATGGACAACGAGGAAATAATTTACAACGACCTTCTTTTTTGTGATGAACAACATTAATAGAAGCATCACCTCCCATTCCTAAAGCCTTTGCTAATGGATTAAATCTGGAAACATTATTGTTTCTAGCACCTCTTGAAGCACCACGGCCACCTCGGCCACCACGGCCACCACGACTACCACGTTTGGCAATACCGTTGTCACGTTGGCCAAAACGAGGTTGATAGCCTGTCCCTACAATTTCAACGTCTTCTGTATCCATTGATGACATGGCAGATGGACCAGTTGGTACAATATTAGCAAAGGCAGAAACTAAATTACCTTGACTCTGTAATCCTTGCTGAGGTTCGACTTGTGTAGGCTGTACTTCTTGTTGATGTGCTTCTGGTTGTTGCTGTTGTTGTTGCTGTTGTTGTTGAGTTTCAACTGACAAATTTTCAGGAGTTGGGGTCTCCTGATTGTTTGGTGCGACACTTCTAATCTTATTAACAATATTTTCAACAGTCTCACCTTGTTGTACTGCTTCTAAAGCAAAAAATGCAGTTTGTACGACATCTGTTAAAGATTCAGCAGAAACACTATCAAATAAACTTGTTAATTCTTGAACGATTGATTCAATAGAACCACCATTAGACATTAACAATACAATATATTCGGCAACGTATTTTACATCTTCGTTAAAATTTGGTACTGTATTCAACTTTTCGGCTACAATAACCTTCATATTTTCAATAATTTGATCGTCTGACATTTTTTTGCTTTTGATAATCTTTTGATAATCTTTTGATAATCTTTTGATCGTTAAATACTCTGTTTGGTAAAAAGTTTTGGTATAATAAAGTAAGAGTTATATTATTTATGTATTTCTTTGTCAGCAAGACTAATATATATATTTTCTCCTTTTCTCATTCGGAATAAAATTCTCGTTCGCCGCTAACATATCTCATTAAATACGAAATTAATGTATAAGTCAAATGATGCAATTAGCCATATAATAAGATCTTGCATATATTATTGTAGTTAGGTAAATGAGTAAATGAGCAAATGTAGTAAGTTATAAATTGTTATAATAATGTACAGTTTCTTTAAAAATTGTGTATGGAAGTATATATTCATACATATTTGTAATTATATTATGAGTAATGGCGGTATGATAATAATGATAATAATAATGATAACGATAGTTTAAGCTAATGTTTAAAAGTAGAATTATTATTTTTCATTTTTACTCTTTTTAGAATGTTTGCTTGATTTTTCACTCTTCAATTCTTCTAATCTATTGACTTTTTCTTGGATTCTTTCTAATGATAATTTAACATCACCTTTTTGAAAATTATCTAAGTCAAAGTATGCTGGTGCAATTTTAATTAACCATTCAGGCCTAACAGATGTTACAGTCCTTATATAATTCTTACTGGTTAAAACAAATTCATTATAGATAACCCATTCTGCATCATGGCCTAAAACGGTACTTGGATGGATCAAAACATCTTGGTTATCTTTAACTGTGATATAGCCTTTACCACCGGATCTCTTTTTAGCAACTTGCATGAAGAAGCCAGCAGCCAATGCTTTTCTAATATTATCAAAGTATTTAGGACTTTCATAATCGGTACTGTTTAGTTCTAGGTTATAACGAATCATCAATCTTTCTAATTGAGAACGAATATTGTCAGCAGCAGATAATGATCTATAATTTAAGTAATGATCACGACACCACTTATGAATACCATATTCATATGCTTCGTCTGATTTAAAGCCATGATAAACATTTAATAAAGTAATATGGTCACCATCTGGATGAGCGAAAACATTTTTAGCATCATCTGAACGTTTCTTATCTTTAGAAGGACGAATAAAAACATTTGGAACAGATAACATTGCAACAATTGATAACATTTCCTGAGAACAATTAAATTCAAAAGATCCAATTAACATAACAGCTAACATAGGATCTAGAGGGAATTGAGATGCCAATCTACCTAAAGCCGTTAAAGTACCTTCATCATCTAAACAAGCTAAGTAGTTCAATTCTTCTAGTGCTCTCATCATTGTTTCTGGAGCCGGTGGATCCATAAAATCAAAGTGAACTAAGTCATCGATACCCAATTTCTTTAATTCTAAAACAGTAGATGATAAATTAGAACGTAAAATTTCTGGATAACTTTGTTCAATTAATTCCTTTTTGAAAGCTTCTTCAGTATATAGTCTAAAACATTTACCTGGCCTGGTACGACCAGCACGACCAGCTCTTTGTTGAGCAGATGCTTTAGATATTGGTGAAACTAATAATGATTCAACTCTGATTCTTGGATTATAAACTTTTTGTTTTGAAAAACCTGGATCGATAACGTAGACAATACCATCAATAGTCAAAGAAGTTTCGGCGATATTGGTTGAAACAATAATTTTTCTACCAGTTCTGCCGTTATGTGATTCTGGAGCAGGTTCGAAAATACGTTGTTGTTGATGAGGAGGTAATGAACCATATAGTGGGTATACAGATAATGGACCACAACCTTCATCTCGTACTAGCTGGTCACCTTCTAATGATAATTTTCTTACCGCATCTTCAATTTCATCTTCACCAGTTAAAAATAATAAAATATCACCAGCTTCTTCAGTAGCATGGATTTGTAAAGCGGTACGAATAGCAGAGTCTAAGTAATCTCTTTGGAATTCAGGTGTGTAATAAATTTCAACTGGGAAAGTTCTACCTGGAACAGCTAATAACGGAGCATCATTGAAGTAACGTTGGAACTTTTCAGCATCTAAAGTAGCAGACATAATAATAATTTTTAAGTCAGGTCTTCTTTGAATAACTTGTTTCAATAAACCCATTAAAATATCAGTAGCTAATGTACGTTCATGCGCTTCATCTAAAATAATGCAAGAATAACGAGATAAGTCATGATCTTCCATAGCTTCTCTCAATAACATACCATCAGTCATATATTTTAAAATTGTTTTGTTAGAAGTTTTATTTTCAAATCTAATAGAGTAACCAACTTCTTCACCTAACTTAACATCCATTTCTTCAGCGACTCTTTGGGCAACAGACATTGCAGCAACACGACGAGGTTGAGTACAAGCAATTTGTGTATTAGATAAATGTGGCATTTCATCAAATAAAACAAATTGTGGAATTTGAGTAGTTTTACCAGAACCGGTTTCACCAACGAAAACCATAATTTGATTATTTTGATAAATCTTTAAGAATTCATCTCTTTGAGCATGAACAGGTAATTCACGTCTAATTTTTAGAATATCAACATATTTTGGAGTGAAATCATTACCAGTGAAAGGATTAATTTTAGACGTTTCTAAAGCTTGAGCCTGTGCAGCAGTTGTTTTGTGACGAACTAATCCATTAAATTCACCAGCATCATGATGGATTAATGGTTCTGGTGAAGGAATAGGATGTTTCTTGGTTAATTCCTCAGCAATTTCAGCAGCCTGTTCAGGAATTGAAGTTTCTACCGGATCAGGGTGTTCGTGAGTAGAAGATGATAGCTTTCTTTTGGATCCCATATTGATAACAAAAGTGTTGATTTTTCTGCTTCTACCGCTATTAAAATATAAGAGCTATAATTAGCAAACTCTACTTTATATATCTTTACATAATATTCACCATTATAAACTGACTGTAAATAACCTTAGAATCTCATCTCATCTCATCGCTTTTTTGAAAATTTTCCTTCTTCTTCCCGTGTGTGATGATTAATAGAATATAATCTCTTCCAGGGGAACACATAAGGTTAATTTATTTAAAAACGAGTATTATACAATCGTTTAGCTTTACAACAATTGTTTATAAGTGGGTCTATGTTAAACAGTTAATAGATAGAATACTTGAGTATTATTGGTAGTTAGTGAGCGTATTTTAATCTTTGAAATTTATCTGATTTCGAATTTTTTTTTTATCGTTAGGAATTTTACGTTAAATTTCTTTATATTTAGATATTTTAAGAAAAGGTCGTAATGTCGACTAGAAAAGGTTTATATCACGCATACTGTATATTAGCTTCAACTGGTACAGTTGTTAAAGGCTCTAGTTCAATTGCTCTGGAATCCTTTAAACAATGGTTTACTACATCCACTTTAATAAGACCAATTTTCAATGATTACCAATGGTTTCATGACCCAAAATGGGAAGAGGCAGTTGCATTATCAGAGAAGGCTAGAAATACTTCAAAAGCAACAAGTATTAAATCTGTTAAACATATTAAACACGATGTTAGAAATTATTCTACCTCAAGAGAGATTGAAAAAGTATGTTAAACCTTATAATTATATATATTTTTTTTTCCATTTTAAAGAAGAATTTGATAATATTCGTTCAGATCAGTCTGATTCATTTAAGATCTAGAATTTGAAAACATCAAAAACATATAACTAAATATGTTTTAGATGTTTTTCTATTCTAATCTATGCGATCTATTTTGAAAAATATATCATAAAACTAACTATGTATTTAATACTATTTTATAAAATATAGACTGATAAAGATGTCAATAATCATGTAAATAAATCTAAAAGAGAAATGCAAAGCTCAGAAGTACCTTCTTCCCGTATATCACGTTTATTTCATTATGGATCTTTAGCTGCTAATGTTGGTGTCAATATTGCAGCTCAAAGTATATCACAAGTCTCAAAAGGACAAACACCAACTTGGAAATCATTAATATTATCTGATTCAAATATTGATAAGATAACAAAAAAATTTTCAAAAATGAGAGGTGCTGCCCTTAAAATTGGACAGATGATGTCCTTTCAAGATGATAAAGTTTTACCAAAGGAATTATATGAAATATTATCCCGTGTTCAAAACAGTGCCAATTACATGCCACAAAGGCAATTGGATAGAGTAATGGCAAATGAACTTGGTAGTGATTGGGAGTTAAAATTTAAGAATTTTGATAGAATCCCAATTGCTGCAGCTAGTATAGGACAAGTTCATGAAGCAGAATTAGAGTCTGGAGAAAAAATAGTGACTAAAGTTCAATACCCAGGTGTCAGAGATTCTATAGATTCAGATTTGAATAACATGTTGATGCTATTGACAGCATCTCGTCTTTTGCCAAGAGGGTTATTTTTAGATAAAACGGTTGCCAATGCAAGAAAGGAATTGAAATGGGAATGTGATTATATCAGAGAATCTAATGCTTTACAAAAATTTAGTGATTTAATAAAGAATGATCCAGTTTTCGTTGTACCAAAAGTTTATACTAATTTAACAACAGAAAATGTTTTAACTATGAGTAAAATGGAAGGTACAGAAATTATGCAATTACCAGATTCAACAACTCAAGAAGTAAGGAATTATATTGCAGAAAATATAATGAGATTATGCTTACAAGAAATTGCTACTTTTAGATTTATGCAAACAGACCCAAATTGGGCTAACTTTTTATACAATAGTAAAACCAATAAAATTGAATTGTTGGATTTCGGTGCCTCTAGATCATTCCCTAGTGAATTCATTAAAAAATACAGAAAGTTGTTAACTTATGCAATGGAAGAAAATTCAGAAGCTGTTAGAGAACTGTCAATTTCATTAGGATTTTTAAATGGTTTAGAATCTAAGTCCATGACGGATGCTCATATCAAAAGTATAATGGCCTTATGTGAGGTATTCAGGGGAAATCCTGAAAACTTATTTTCATTTAAAGAGCAGACAGTTTCCGATAGAATAAGAGATAATATTGGGTTGATGTTAAATGAAAGACTATGTCCTCCACCAGACGAAATCTATTCTTTACACAGAAAATTTAGTGGTGTCTTTCTTCTTTGTACCAGATTAGGTGCAGAAGTTCATTGTGCCAAATTATTTAGAGATATTTTTTATCTAAAGAATTAATGTATATAAATAAATAGAAAATAAAGCTTTGTAAATATGTTTAATGTTTTTTAAAGTAAACTATTATCCTTTAATTTTTTTTTGGATGGAAATTGACTAGTTAGAACAATTCATTAATATTTGTTATTTAAAGTTAAAAAAAGGGTATTATATATGTGAATATATATATATATATATATATTACCTAAAAAAGTAGAATGAACTCATTCTAAACAAAATTAGGAAAAAAAGGGGAGGCGAGTAAAGAGACAAGAGATGCATCTAATAGTCAATATAAAATTGTAAATGAACTAACATCCACCGGTGCAGGAACTATGACACTTCTAATCAATACAAAATAATAATCAAATATTTGAAAATAAAGACATTACGGAAAACTAGAATAATTCACAGAAAGGAAAGCCTCTCCCACAGATATCTCTTTAAAATATAATTTCTAAAACCAAAAAAATATCCTACAACAATACCACAACGAAAAAAGTTAAAAAAATAGAATCTCGTCAAACAGTGTAAAACTCGAACAAATCAAATTATAAATAGTCAATAAATAATCTTAAAATAGATAGAATAAAAAAAGTAATTCAGTATTAGGGAAATATGCAAGCATATTCTATTACGGAAAAGAATAAAATTCTTAACAAACCTAAAAAATTACAATTGAAACTCTAAATACAAAAAAAAAAATTAAATCCTAAAAATTCTTCAAAATTTTCAAAATTAAACACCTATGAAAAACATCCTCAAAACAATTTTTGTTGAATAATAATTATAAAGAAATTTTCCTATAGTAATAAAAAACCACAAATTAAAGAAAATAATCGTAAATCATTCTATTAATGTTCTCCCAGTGAATACTTCCAAATATTCTTCTCGTAAAAGAAGGAGACAATAAGTACAATTAAGTAAATAAAGCTCAGAAAATTATCATTATAAAGATCTCTCAATACTCATTTAAAAGATTTCCAAAAAATGTGTTGTAACAAAAAAAAAGGTAATGAGCCTCATTGAGGTCATTTCAGTTGTTACACTGAAAAGAACAGATACTACACTTGATCTAAGCCAAAAGGCAAAGAGATTCACCCTTTTTAAAAAAAAAAAATCAAGAAAAAATAAAGTTAACATGCAAAATAAAATCCTATTAAGAGAAAACCAGTCTTTCAAATAGAAGCTAAAAAGAAGTCAGTTGCTTCTCTTTTTATATGTTTCCATTTCCTCATTTCTTTTTCATTTTCTTGAAAATTTTTTATCTAATAAGCCAATGGCAATGAGCACCGGGTAACAATGCCAGCAATAGTGCGCGACAATAAATAAAACAGGTCTCAATGAGACTTTCTCTTTGCACTTATAAGGTTTATAAAAAAGTGTAAGCAAGCTGATGTGTTCCAGATAACTTATGAAAGCATTTACTTATTGGGTTAAGAGTTAGTGAGAGTGTCAGAAAACCAGATAGCTGTTTATTTATATTGGTTAAATGATATTCTTTCATAACAGTATGCATTAGCCGCTGAACTTACTTAGCGTGTCAAAACTTATAGGCAATAGAAACACAGAACAGATAATAGTCCGTCATAGGGTGAGAGAGCAGATAATATATGCACATTGCTTTATCTGGTTTGGTCAGTTATTGGTTGTTCATAGTTGTTATTCATTTGTTTTTTGCCTGTCCTTTAAATTATTGATTTTAATGTCACTAATCACAGCATGTAAGAAGACACTGCGAATTAATTTTTTTTTTAGATCTGTCCGGGTCCCGGACAGAAAATACGGTTCACGACTTGTGTTAGAGATTTTGTAACTGTATCGAAAATGTACACGTTAACCCAAATTTTGTGCTTCACTATAAATAATTGCTTAACGTTTTCTTTATTTATATATGAAGGCAAGTTAAAATAATGGTTTTCATCTAATATGTTAGACAATTTTACAAATAGATCAATTACTTAATATATTTCAATATTGTGCTTAGATATATATTTTCCACAAATATTTTGAAAATAATTGGAATACTGCAACAACAGAATTTAGAGCTAGCTTAATTTTTAAGTTTATTGAAATATATCAAAGGCTCTGTAATTTAAAATTGGATTTGGATTTCTGGATTTAATAATCATTCTGCTTTTTTTAAAAGGAGTGAAGAAAGAGATTTAGAATAAAATGACAAAAATAAATAATGAGTCGATTGATTCAATAGATTCTGAATCTGTTTTAAGTAATGAGAATGGGTTAACTGATGAACCGCTTGACGGTAAATTACTGTCACAAAAAATACTTAAAAGGAAGAAAGAGGACTGTCAAGAGGAACAATTAGAGGCTGAAATAAAACGTGTTGCATTAGATGATGATGATGATGATTATTATGAAGATGATATTGATAATGAAAATCTCAGGAACGGAGATAAGAAATCAATTAATAAAGAATCCATCAAAAGTGATCCTAACAAAACATTGATTAAGACAAACTTTATTAATGAAAACAATAGTGATAATACTTCAAGTAGTGAACAGATTGAAATAGATATTGAAGAGAGAACGATATATGTAAGGATGTTATGTCTTGTCAAAGAAGCATCCTTAGTTGTTGGTCAAAAAGGTGAAAGAATAACTAAAATTAAGGATATTACTTCAACAAGAATCAATGTTTCTGAAAATATAAGCGATACACCAGAAAGAGTTATACATGTCAGAGGTTTGTACAAAGACGTCGCAGATGCGTTTAAAATGATTGTATTATCTATAACAAATAACAAGATAACTAATAATAATTTTGAAAATCGTATAAATAATGACTATTCGAACGAAAACTCTAATACTGAACTAACTAAACAATCTTTTATACCATGTACAATTAATTTATTGATATCTCATCATTTAATGGGTTACATTATTGGTAAATATGGTTTAAAACTTAAAGAAATTGAAGAATTGAGTTCTACAAAGTTGTCAGCTTCCCCTCAACAATTATTGCCATCAAATGATAGAATCTTGTCAATTACTGGGAACGCAGATTCTATTAAAGTTGCAACATTAAATATATGTAAAATCATATTGTTGCATACTAGTGATACTTCTAAAAATAAAAAAAAGCCAATTTTTTATCAGCCAACTCCTATGTATTCTGTTCTTTATAACAATTATTCGAATATAAATATGGGAATGGGAATGAATATGAACATGCATATGAATATGAATATGGGATTTAACCACCAACAGCATCACCAATATCATCCAGCTGATAAATATGCCACTATGAGAAGTTCCAGACGAATCCCTCCCCAAAGATCTTCAATGATGATGATGATGATACCTCAACCAAGATTACAAACGTTAGCTTCTAATCCAATGACACAATTATCGCAAAATAATTTTAATTCTAATTACCATTCCAATGGAGAAATAACATATACATCTGCAAATGTGGCGAATGCAACTGCATTTACTCCGAATTACCAATTCCCAGGTTTACGAATTGTAGATTCCAAAATGATGAATAACCAGAATGCTCCAATTGCTGCCGTTACTCAAGAAATATATATTGATGAAAATTTTGTTGGTAACATTATTGGTAAGGATGGTAAACATATAAACTCCATTAAAGAATCTACAGGATGTTCAATATTCATTGATCAACCTGTTGAAGGTTCCTTGGAAAGAAAGTTAACAATCAGTGGTACATATATGGCATCCCAAGCTGCTATCATGTTATTGAGTAATAAAATAGAAACAGATAGAATGAATAAAAAGAAAATTCGAGATTCGAAATAAATTATCAATTTCTTTTCATGGACAGTAAATTAATAAAAATTAGAAAATGTACTTTATTTTTCTCCAAATTATGTTTTTTGTAATACTATAGAAATATATAGATGTATATACATTTTGGAATATAGCATACCGTTTAGCATTCAATATGAATGGATCTTTGTTGTTAAAGCATGTAAATACTTACTATTAGTTTACTTTTCGACTTTCGCCGGGTAAGTTGTTTTTATAAAAAATTTTATATTGAAGAATTGGATCTCATCGCAATAATAACCATTTGTATATGTGTAGCTAAAGGATATATTAATTTAAAAAACTATGCCCTTTACAGTTAAGATATTATTCAAATTATTTAATTATTTTTGATCTAACGGTTCCAACTATAAGCCTATTACAATTTTAGCATAAAAACCTGCTTACAAATGAGATTATTAGTTAGTTGCGTGGATAATGGTTCCTTGAAGGAAGTTGTTTGTAATGAAAAAACTGACACTTCAGTACAGGCTTCTTTACAACCATTACATATTGAAACTCATTTAGGTCAGGGGTTAAGTGCGCATATTGAAAAGCTCATCCGTATTTCATCTGACTATATTATGTTAGCAAGAAGTAATGGTTCAATCGAATTAGTCAAGGTTACCACTGAACCAAAGTATATTGAAAAAGATCTCCCAGAAGTTACTCAAGAAAATGAAAACCAAGAAAATGTCAAAGAATTACCTGCATTTAATATTTCTAAATTTGAAGTAATTGATACGTTATCTGAATTATTAGATAGTAACAGATTGGAACCTTTGTATAAAATTTCTAAAAGGAAAAGTAAATTGGAAGACGGATTCGTTACATTAGCATCATTAAACGACAATTCTAATAACTATTTCCTCGCCACAAAGTCAGGATTAATTCATATCATTCAACATGATCTGAAGTCAAACAAATTGAATAAGTTAAATACTTTGGAAGTCAAAGCACCATTAGAATTTTCTCAACTTTATGATTTGGAACCAAAATCAAAGAAGCATATATTTGCATATGGTGGTGAAGAAAATTTGGTGAAATTAGTTGAAATTGAATCTGATTTTTCGAATTTAAAACAAATCTGGGAATCAAAAAATGTTAAAAATGATAGATTAGACATGAGAGTTCCTGTATGGCCAACAGGTTTAAAATTTTTAAAACCATTCAAATCTGATAAATTAGAAAATGATAAATTAAATTTACAATTTATTGTTACTACTAATTATTCTCATTTAGGTAAATATAGAACTCAACATGGTCGTAAACCATTGGAATATAAACAAATATTTGAAAACCGTGAACCATTCACTCAGTTAGAATTAATATATCCTAGTACAACCGATATTGGTAATGCTAACACAGATAAATTTGAAAATGTTTGTTCATTAACTACTGATAACAAAAAAGATATCTTAAAGTATGATAGCAACGGCCGTCTGGTATTTAAGTTTGGCAAAAGTGATATTGTTGGTTCACCTACATTTGTCGGAATTTATAAACAAAAATATTTAGTTCAAGGTGGTTTAGATAGATATTTGAGAGTATATGACTTAGCTACTAACAACAGAGTTGCTAAAGTTTATCTAAGCTCAAAAATTAATTTTATTACAATGATTGATGGCGACGAAATTGAATTACCAGATGATCCTAAAACACAAGCAAAGAAGAACAAAGCAAAGAAAAGAGAATTGGATCCTGAAGAAGAAGAAAAGGATGCAGAAGATTTGTGGGATCAATTAGAATCTAAACCATCAAAGAGACAAAAAAAATAAAAACACATCATAAAAGTTTTTGTAATATTTATATAGGTGCATATGTATAATAAAATAATTGTATAACAAAAAATATTTTTAAAGCCATTTGTGAACATGAGCTTTCTCTAGTAAGTATTGATAGACATCGACGGTGAATATCTTTATGTGTGTAATATTCTGTTTGATATCATACAAAGGAATATCCATATATCTATGTTTAAATTTCAGTTCTATTCTATTGTTCAATATTTTTAAGGCAAAAAAATTCAAGCAGTAAGTCCAGTGACAATGCCGTGAAAAGAATTTATATATAAATAAAAATAAAACAGTACAAAATGGTTTAGGTGACATTTATAGAACAAGGAAGTACAGTCAACAATAAGAAGTATTTTTTTGAAAAGAATAGAGGATTCTATTAAGTGAACTTTATGTCAAGTAAATTTTACAATTTACCTGGATCATATAAGCCTTCAGCAGTTCCATCAGTAGGCGATGAACTTTCCTCTTTACTACCAAGTAGGAAACAAAGTTTAACTTATTTTAACTATGAAGCAACACCAAATGACCAAAAAATATCATCTAGGTATGATCCTGAGAATCCAAACAAGCATAAATTAGGTACATTCGATGGTGTTTTTGTTCCGACTGCATTAAATGTTTTGTCAATCTTAATGTTTTTAAGATTTGGTTTTATCTTAGGACAATTGGGAATATTATGTACTTTAGCATTGTTATTATTAAGTTATTTTATTAATCTTTTGACAAGTCTAAGTATATCAGCAATATCAACAAATGGTACAGTACGAGGTGGAGGTGCATATTATATGATTTCAAGGTGTTTAGGACCTGAATTTGGAGGTTCGATTGGATTAGTATTCTTTTTAGGGCAGGTTTTTAATAGTGGTATGAATGCGGTTGGTATAATCGAACCTTTACTCTATAATTTTGGTCTTTCCAAAGCAAATGAACCACCAGCAGCTTTTATGGGGATATTACCTGTTGGTCATTGGTACGAGTTCATATATGCGTCATGTATTCTTTTTGCCTGCCTGGCAGTTGCATTAGTTGGGTCTCAAATTGTTTCAAGAGCAGGTAATGTATTATTCTTTGTGTTGGTGTTGTCAATTGTTTCAATTCCATTTTCATTAATAACAAGAGAACCATTTAATGATATTATTCAATATACAGGTCCGTCATGGGCTACATTTAAAGAAAATTTGCTGCCTCATTTTACCAAAGGAGCTGCAGGATCTATGTTAAAGGGGAAGGAAACATTTAATGATTTGTTTGGTGTGTTTTTTCCTGCAACTGCTGGTATTTTTGCTGGAGCAGGTATGTCTAGTGAGTTGAGAAAACCTTCGAAATCGATTCCTAAAGGTACATTATGGGGATTGCTATTTACGTTTACTTTTTACACAATAGTTATATTATCAATGGGATGTTCAATACCAAGGAAAACGTTGCATAAGGATGTTCAGGTCATCCAATCAGTAAGTTCAGTTCAAGGGTTAATATTTTTAGGTGAGCTTTCTACGTCTCTTTTTTCTATCATAGTCGGTATGTTAGGCGCTGCTTATGTATTGGAAGCAATAGCAAAGGATAATATATTACCAGGTTTGTCATTTTTTTGTAAAAAACAGGTATATTCATTATTATTTACATGGTTTTTGACTCAGTTAGTTCTTTTTTCTGATGTAAATAAAATAGCTACCTTAATTACAATGACATTTCTAATGACGTTTGTGGTAATGAATCTGGCTTGCTTCTTATTAAAAATATCGTCAGCACCTAATTTTAGGCCGTCTTTCAAATATTTTGGTAAAATTACAGCTACAGCGGGTACTGCCATTTCAACAATTGCCATGTTTATTGTTGACGGTATGTCTGCGTCTGCAGTTATTTTAGCAATGATAATCTTGTTTGTACTTATCCATTATTTTTGTCCACCAAAATCATGGGGTGATGTTTCCCAAACTTTAATATACCATCAAGTAAGGAAATATTTACTAAGATTACGCCAAGACAATATTAAATACTGGAGACCACAAGTGTTATTATTTGTGGATAACCCTGAAACAAGTTGGAATTTAATTAGATTTTGTAATCATTTGAAAAAAGGAGGACTATATGTTTTAGGACATGTTACTGTTATTGATGAATTTCAGAATCAATTCAAAGAAGTTCAAAAACAGCAAAATGCATGGGTCAAAATTAGAGATATGACAAACATCAAAGCCTTTGTACAGATTGGTACAGGGCCCACCCTACCATGGGGCATTCGAAATGTATTTATTGGATGTGGTCTTGGTGGTATGAAGCCAAATATAACAATTATTGGTTTTTTCGATTTAGAGAATTATGTTCACCGACTGCAACCACAGCTAAAAAGGAATTGTTTAAATGAAGCAGGTATTCATTCCGCAAGAATTTCTTTACCAACGGATGAATGTAAGAACGAAGATAAAATTAAGGTACAACAGTGGGTTGAAATTCTAGAAGATTTATCCTTAATGAAGTCAAATATTGCTGTTGCACATGATTTTAATAATTTAAAACTTCCATCACATCCTGAAAATTCAGGACAAAAGAAATTTATTGATTTATATCCAATTCAAATGTCTGCAAAAATGACAATTAAAAATGCAGACATGTCGATGCTAACTACTAATTTTGATACATATACATTGATCTTACAATTAGGTGCTATTTTAGTGACAGTTCCAGAGTGGAAAAAGACACATACTTTAAGGGTGATACTTTTTGTTGAAAATGATCAAGAAAGATCAAACGAGGTTAGTCGAATGAAAAAGCTTTTAGAAGTATTACGAATTGATGCAGATGTTATAGTAGTATCGTTGGATCAATTTAGAGTTTATAAAACTATTGTAAAAGGAGACTCAATAATGCTTAATTATGTGTCTTCAATATTAAAGAATGATGAGTGGTGGAGTGATTTAGTAGAAGCCAGAGCAACATTGAAGCCAACACGTCGTTTTTCAACAACTAATTCTGTACTAATTAACCCGGACAATATGAACGTTCTAATGTATAATACATCAAATTTGCAAAGACTTGGAGTTTCTTTAACAATGACATCCAAAATGCCACATGGTTTTTCAGGTAGCACCTTTGCGTTTGGAGATTCAGACGAAGAAGATATTCTAAACTCTAGGAACGGTTCAAATCACTCTTTATTATCGATTGATCAACGGATTTCATATGAAAATTCACGCAGAAATCTAAACCTTAATAATAAAAAAATTATTTCAAAAGTTCCATCAAGGATAAAATCAACTAGTTCGTTAATGCCAGTATTTTCTAGTAATACTCTTCCTCGAACAAAGGTAATTGAGGAGGGCACTGGTGATAAACCCACTATTATACCTATTGAAGAGCAAATTTTATTTAAGAAGCAAGATTATATAGGAACAAGTGAAAGTCCTAGACATTCAATTAAAAATGGGACAAAAAATGGAAGTCCGGATGATATTTTAGTACAAGAAATGAAAGAATTAACTTTCAATAATCTACCTAGTTCCGCTCAATATTTGATATTGAATGATCTGATGGTTCAATTATCAAGTAAATCTGATCTGATATTTTCAACACTACCACTCCCTCCATTGGGTACACATGACGATAGTGAGAATAGTATCAAATATGTTCAAGATTTAGATATTTGGTTATCTGGATTGCCACCAACAATGTTGATTAATTCACAAACAATGACTGTCACTACAGCATTATAAATGTATATAAAATCAATATTTAAGAAATTCGATTTACGAAAAGTAATAAAGTTCATGGAAAGCTTATGCTACAATATATAATAATTTAACAAATATTATTTATCATTCAATAAAATCTCTAACTTTACGGAATGAAAATATGGTATAAAAATAAGCAGCAGCTTCTTTTTCATTGCCTTCAACACCAAATCTTCCATCAGATCTTTGTAAACCTTCTCTCATTCTTGGTGAAAATCTATCCATCCATTTTGAGATTTCTTCAACAAAGAATTTATTAAATGGCATTTGTAACTCTAACTCTAATCCGTATTCATCGGCCAAACTTCTTAAAGTTTCAAATGGAACAACATACTCTGGGACATTATCAATGGCATCTTCTAACCAATATGTGTATATTTGTCCATATGGAGTTGGAAATTCATTATTATTTTTTTTGTATCCATTATTCTCAAAGGTTACCTTATAGATAGAATTTCCCCAGGAAGGTTTTTCGACATCTTCATTAATTTTATTTAATTTATAACGAATAAATTCAGAATCAGGAATAGTTCCAAAGAAATGACCTCCTATTCTTAAGGATTTAGAAACGTTTAACAAAGTCCTTCTAGCCTTTTCTTCAGTTTCAAATGCATAATGTAGACAAAATTGAGCAGATACAACATCACATGGGAATCTGCACTGAGGGAAAGGTTCGACTACAGAGCCTAGTGATTCACCAAAACAATCACCAGTAATTAGAATAACTTGAAATCCAAGATTTCGCATAGATTTGTATCTTTTATGGGCTTCTTGAATAGATGCATTTGATATATCTATTCCGATAAATTGAGAAATACCGGCTGCCCCGTATTTTCTTAAATCACCACCCTTACCACAACCAAGTTCAACAACAACATCACCTTGTTTAGTATATTTATCAATCAACATATACTTAATGGCATTATTAAAGTTACGTAATTTTATAATTGGTGATAAATTTCTTTTGGATTTGGTAGCAATATATGTTCTTTCATTGTAATGATCTCTGACTAATTGGTCAACATTAATTGATCTTTGAGCAGCTAATTCAATCTCGTGTTGTTTTAATTGATCTTTACGAATCCTTTGAATATTTTGTTTCCTCATTTTTTCTTCTTTATCATAACGGGTATGTCTACGATTATTTACTCCCCCAGATGTTGGTCTAGATGATGAAGTATCAGACCCATGACCTTCGTCCCTTCTATTACTCATATCTGAATTAAATGTTGTATTGTTGTCATTTTGGGAAAGTGTTGCTTCCTCTTTTGAGTTACTATCAGTATCAGCTTCTATTACTCCCCCATATTGTCTATCGTAGTCTTCTTGAGACATCCAAACAGGTTTTTCTGGTTTTGCTGACATTTTTTCTTCAAGAATCTTCGTTATAACCACTTTTTATTTTAATATGTATTTTAATTGATAATTTGTCGCTATATTCATCCATTATATCACTTATAACTTAATAATGAAACTTATTTTAAAGGTTTTCTTTGACATTTATATGTAATTTTTCTGAAAAGTTATGAAAAATTAATAGCCTTCCTCACATCGATCGATATTGGAAAAATTGAAGAATTCATATATTTAAAGAAAAATGTCAAGAAGTCTCAATTTAATGAATGTTTAAAGATAATACTTCTATAAGGATTGATAAATACAATCATATAACTAAATAAATATATAATTATTTGAATTCTTAATGGATAAGGCGATGAATGTAAGTACCACTGATACAGATAAATTAGAACTCTTACAAGAACGTAGAGATAAGTTAGCCAAATGGAAACAAAAAAAAGCTGAGTTTGATAAGGTTAAAAATGCTAATAATCAAATACAGTTAACAAGTCAGTCCAATCAAAATACTAACACTCAAATAAATCAAAATACTAACAGTCAATTAAATCAAGATAAACTTTTACAAAGACAAAATAAATTAGAAGAATGGAGGAGGAAGAAAAGAGAAAGAGATGAACAAACTAAGGCAAAGACAACTGTCGAAACGAAGCCCCCATCATCTAAGAAACATAAATCTAAGGGAAAACAAAAAATAACGGTATTTGGTGAGAGTGATGATGAAGAAGTTAAACAATCTGTAAACCTTTTTAGACCTGGTTTTGTAACTACAGCAGATGAAAAAAAAGAAGATAAATCTGTACATATAAGTCAAGAAGATGCATTAGAGGATTTTATGGATAAAATAAATAAAAATATGAAAGATGAATACAAAGGTGCAGGTAGCTTGGTTGATGTAGAGTATGATGATGAAGGAGTACAAATTGATGATTTTAAGGGATCAGATATAGAAGATGATGACGTTGGGTCACAATACAAAAAAATTGCAAAGCTGAAATCCCATAAGAACGTTAAAGCTGTTTTGTATCCTAAACAAGATTTAGAATTTTTTCAAAAAGAATTTTATATTCAAACGAATGAAAATTCATCATTGACTAGTGCAGAATTGGATGAATTAAGATTAAGCTTAGGGAATATAAAGGTTAAGGGATCTGGTTGTCCTCAACCAATCACAAGATGGTCTCAACTAGGATTATCTACAAATAATATGAACTTGTTAACAAAAATTTTGAGATTTCAAGTCCCAACACCCATTCAAAGTCAAGCAATTCCAGCAATTATGACTGGAAGAGATGTTATTGGCATTTCAAAAACCGGTTCTGGTAAAACCATATCTTATTTATTACCACTTTTACGTCAAATTAAAGCACAACGACCTTTATCCAAGGATGAAACTGGACCTCTTGGTTTAATTTTAGCTCCGACACGCGAACTAGCATTGCAAATTCATGAAGAAATAGAAAACTTTACAAAGAATGAGCAAGGCATAAAATCTATTTGCTGTACGGGTGGATCGGAACTTAAATCGCAAATAAATTCAATTAAAAGAGGTGTTGAAGTAGTTGTAGCCACACCGGGTAGATTCATTGATCTTTTAACTCTAAATGCCGGCAAACTGATAAGCACAAGAAGAATTACATTTGTAATACTGGATGAGGCTGATAGATTGTTTGACCTGGGTTTTGAACCTCAAGTTACTCAAATTATGAAAACTATTAGACCTGATAAACAATGTGTTTTATTTAGTGCAACTTTTCCAAATAAATTACGTAATTTTGCCTCAAGGGTTTTACATAATCCACTTACGATTACCATAAACTCTGAAAATTTAGTTAATGAGAATGTCAATCAAAAATTTGAAATATGTAAAGATGAAAAAGAGAAGTTTGAAAGATTGATTCATATATTGGAAGATTTTGAGTACTTGCAATCAGAAGAAGATAATGGTAATGATTCAGTACAAATGATTGATGACGAATTAGTGAATAGAGTAAATGATAAAAAAGTTATTATATTTGTTTCAAGCCAGCAGATTTGTGATGTACTCTATGACAGATTAGCAATTAGTGGCATTAGTACATTGGCCATTCATGCTGGGAAGCCATATCAGGAAAGAATATTGAATCTTGAAAAGTTTAAAAATACAAAAAATAGCATTCTTATTTGCACTGAAGTTCTATCTCGTGGGTTGAATGTCCCTGAGGTAGCTTTGGTAATTATTTACAATGCTGTAAAAACATTTGCCCAGTATGTCCACACAACAGGAAGAACTGCCCGTGGTATTAATAAAGGTGATGCAGTTTCCTTACTTTTACCTGGTGAAATTTCAGCAGCTTACATTATAAAGAAAGCAATCCGTCAAGAAGAATTGGAAAAGCATAGTTTGCAAATAGCTGATAAATTAAAGGAGATGAGTTCTGAATTTGAAAAAGGATTAAGCGAAGGTAAATTTAAATTATCCAAAGGATTTGGAGGGAAAGGTTTAGACAATATTGATACACGTAGAGAGGAAAAACAAACGGAAGAAAGAAAACAATTTGAAGGAAAAAATGCCACTTCTGAAAGTTTTGAAACTGGTGTTAAAAATAATAGTATCAATGAAGATGATAATAACATGGAAGGGATACAAGTGCCAAAACTTCAATTTACTGTTGCTCGTGATAAAAATTCGGACGGTGCTGTTAGTTTCAGTGCCAAGGTGAATTTAAATGATTTACCACAATTAGTAAGATGGGAATCCACTAAAAATTCTACATTAATGTTTATTAAACATGAAACGGGCTGTAGTATTACAACTAGGGGTAAATTTTATCCAGATGGATCTGGTCCAAAGTCCTCAAAGGATGAACCAAAGCTATATCTTTTGATTGAAGCCAAGGATGAGAAAGATATCATCCTTACTATTGACTTGTTAGAACAAAAAGTGAAAGAAGGTATTAAAAAGGTTGAATATCAAACAATAAAGAGTACTAAGTATTAAATAATTGCTCTAATTGTATTTTTTTCTAATTTTTTTTTTTTTATTTATTTTGTATAGAGATTTAATAAGAGAAAATGTATTTAATTTATAGAATAAATAATTTTTAAGAATGTTTTTATAAAGTATATGTAAAAGTTATTAGAATGTCTGAACAGAGTGAAATGAATATTTTAAAATTACTATGAGGTAAATTGAATACTTTCGTCGAAGTCATTATTCATTATTATTTTTCAAATTTTGGGAGTGTTCTTATTTGAAAAAGCAGAGATGAAAACCAGAAAAATTATTCAATGAACAGCCAGATAAATGAGTTGATATAATCTATTAAAGCAATGATATCTTATCTCATCTAAACATTGATATACACTTATCTTGAAGAGGTGTTTTCTAAATTATGCAATTCCGGAATGGATATATCACTGGTGTCGATTGTTTGGAATTTATGCAACGATCTTTGTAAAACTTTATATTTAACAGCAGTACCAGATGTTAATCTCGATAGTTGTCTTGAATCACGACAGAAAATAGAATATTTCTTGACAATTTTCAAGTAAAGGTCGACTCTGCTGTCATTATTGGCCAAAGATGGGTCAGTTTTATGACTTTGGAAATCAGTTTCATCATGAGTAAATTCATCGAAAGCACCAGATGCATTAGCAGCT
Source organism: Vanderwaltozyma verrucispora (assembly GCA_030565105.1). NCBI lineage: Eukaryota > Fungi > Ascomycota > Saccharomycetes > Saccharomycetales > Saccharomycetaceae > Vanderwaltozyma > Vanderwaltozyma verrucispora. The sequence continues at coordinate 69,827 of JAJMAX010000033.1, forward strand.
TGCATAGCAGGATGTGATAGGTCTAGTTGTTCAGTATTTGATGCAAATAAATCGGTAGATGAAGATTGTACACTCCTTAGATTGGAATATTTGTTAAGATGGCCAGTCATTTCCTTATTTTGGGTCCAGGTAATTGTTGCGTCTCTTAATGCAGCCCAGTCAGCGTTTGCTATAAAATTTTGGCCAATATTGTCGGATTTTACAATTAAATTTGACCATCTTGTAAGGATCTCTTCATTGCTTACATTGTCAACAGAACCCATCGACTTCAATAAAATTCTGTATGCAACAATTGTTTTTGGAATATGATACAGATCATATGCATTATCAACAAAGTCGATAATGCTTCTGTCACGCCAGACACTACATTTTGTAAGAATAATGTTGAAAAATGGTTCGTCAATTGGCTTAATTGTATTATATGTTTGAATTATATTTTGTAACGATTGAAAACCTTCGATTTTATTATTTGCAAAATTTTGGAAAAATATTTCAAAGAACGTGTCGTTTAATGAGGAAGAAATACCATGGTTTACATTTCTACCATAGTGAACAGATGATTTATACCAAATTTCATAAACTTTGTTAAAATCATTCGTAACAGTCCAGATATTTTTCAAAAATAACTTCACACAAGAAACTTGTAAATCAATTTTGTATGGCATTTCATTATTTAAGGCTTTATCAAAAAATGTTTGAGCAACATTTAAATCTTTACATTCACCAATAAAAGATAAATGAGTTTCGATTAAATAACCATATTTAGTTTCAGTTGCTTCTTCACATAATTTTTGAAATAATTTTAAGGCCATATCAATTTCATTGGCAGATAGAGAAGCTCTGATCATACCTACTGCTAAATTTGGGTGAAAATAATCTAGCATTGCAGAAGATCTTTCATATAAAGATTTGATATCTTCATATGGAACACCATTATCATATAAAATAGGTAAAATAACACCAACAACTCTCGGGTTTAAAAAAATTTTAGAGGTGTATTCAGTTGCATTTTCGCTAATACCTGCTTTCCAAATATTGACGGCTTCTTCAAATAGTAATAACTCTTTAAAGGCTGTAATTAAATGCATTGCACCATATTCGTTCAATTTAGTCTTATTTGCTAAAATGTCTTTTGAAATTTCTCTTAATGATTGGCATAAGTAATTGGTCATTTCCTTGTGAAAAGATTGTGAATCATAATCAGGCTTTTTATTCATTCTAGTTAATTGATTTCTGTTCGCCCTTAAACCATTATGTAAAAGGTGAACTAATTTTGATACTCTTGTTGAATTTAATTCAGGAGCATTATGTTCAACCAAATTTTGATATAAGTTCATTGCTTTACTAATAGAATCCCAAAATAGAGGAATTGAGTTTGGATTTGGATGGGTATTAGGGTGTTTCATGGACTTTACCTTTGGGGTTTGCGACATGTATAAAGTTTGAGAAACACATTCGTCAAATGCCACAACTTGATTATACCAAGGAGAATCAACACTAACTTGATTGTTAGAATTATCAAAATGATTTCTACCTTTATTAAATTTTTGTTGAATGTTTGATGAGGCTACATTTGTAGCATTTAGTTGGTTTCTTAAATGACGAACTCTATCAGCAGCGACAGCTGCTTTATTATTCTTAACTATAGTATTTGAACTCGAATTTGCTTGATCTTGTCTTTCTAATGAAACAGTGCTATTAAGCCTAATAGAATGATTAAATGAATTTCTTGTTGAAGCAGAAACAAATTGATTTGGTAATCTACCTTTAATAATTTGGGTTTGATTAGCTAATCTAAACATATTTATATTGCTATTTATATTTGAGTTTTTTAAAATTTGAAGATAATTCAAAATGAAAGTAATACGGTTACCGGTGTGTATTTGTTAATGAGAGTATTGTTTAAAATCTTCTTTTGAAAAATATTGTTGTTAATATCTTTTAACCTTTGATTATAAAAAAAATTTCAATAATGAATTGCTCCTTCTATTTTCTAATTTATAGTATGACCCTAAAATAGCTGGATAGTAATTCAGATATATAATGCAGTGAAATTAATGTTTTAGTATATATATAATCAAGGTTTGATAAAGTTCCTGGATAAAATTAATAAAAATGTGATTAGAATTTTAATGCATCTCTCAAGTATGAAGAGTTTATTAAATAAAATTAGAAAAAGAAATCCTGTAACTCAAAGTAATAAAATCGAAATTATGGTGAAAATACCTGAACATTTGGAAAAAAGGTTGATACTAATCTTAATGGAAATTATTGGTAATAAAAATGATGAAAACGAAATTTCAACCTTCACATTCGGATAATATTTCGCATTAAAAGCAATGAGAACTGCTCTTTGGAAGAAAACTCTATTCAACAAAATGAACAGATGAGCAACTTTCTTTAGGAGGGGAAGAGCACGAGAGAGTCAAGTGCTATATTATCAAAGTTCTAAATTTTTCCGCATCAGTTTTGATTTTTCCTACTACGTTCTCTCTCTAAACTGAAGTGAGAATAAAAAATTCGAAAAAGGAAAATGAAAATGTTTCTAAAATGCGGGTTGGCCAATCATATTTTAGTATTTCATTCATCGTATTTTGCAACATCTATCACGTGACCAGATATATATATTTTTAAGCGATATTCTTAAATTTATTCTAACCCCACTAACCCCATCACATTGATAGGGTTTAATGATCTGCTTTATTAAGATTAACTGGCAATAACCAAATAAACAGCCTTAGGTAGTGTTATAAAGAATCAATAAAACAGTTTAAAGTAATTAAAAAGTAAGAAATATCTCATCAATTGAATGATATAATAACGGAATTTATAATAAACAGAAGAATTCTATCCAGTTTTTATGTATTATTTTCAAAATTAACTTCGAAGGTAATTCATATATCAAAAAAGCTGAGTTAAAATAAATTCAAAAACTAATTGTTGACGGTTCATTTGAAATGAGTATACAAAGTATATATATATATATATACAGTAATGCTCTTGTTTATGTTGGGATGTATTTCTCTCATATTACAATTTGTGTTCTTTTATTTCTTTCTTTTATATTAAAATAAATAGAAAAAGATAAATGAATTAGCCGCTAAGATGAAAACTTATTTTCAAGTTTTGTGAGGGAAAGTAAATTCGTTAAAATAAGAAAATTCAATTTATTATGCAATTTGAGTATATAATTTTATCATATTAAATATAAAGATATTTAAAAATTAACTTTAACTTTAACTTGTTCTAAGTTAATATTGGCATAAAATTACCAATAACCATCAAAGGTAATCCTGATACATCTCTTCTCAAAGTCCATATGCAACTGCAATTTACGTATTTATCTTGTATTGGTGTCATTATTCTACAATTTGTCATTAATTCTGATCCTTTATAATCTTTATATGCAATTTTTGAAAATGTTTTGAAATAATTAATTACAGTATCATCATCCATTATTTCAACAATAAATGTCATTTTATTTAATAATTCTTTATTTGTCCAACCTGTTAAAATTTCAAACTCTTCATTAATTAGTGATAATTGTCCATTACGTCTCCATATACATGTTGGTGTACCAATTTGCTTAATAAATTTGGCATATTCTAATAATGTTCTTTGATAACATTGTTCCATAAAAATCATATCTTCTTCAGTTAAAGTTATTGAACATGCAATAAAAATTGGTCTGAATTCTGATAATTCTTTTGAAATCTCAAGTAATTTTTCTTTGGAGAATCTCTTTCTTAAATAGTTAAATAAATGATGGAATCCAGGTGTGTGTGAAAAAGGTTTATTAATTAATCTATAAATATCAATTGGTTTCGAATATCTTAAAGAATGTTCCCATTCCTCATTATTATTATATCTTATCGCACTATCGGCAGAAAATTTACAGTTTAGAGATAGAGAAAGGAAGTGGTCTTTTTGCTTAGTTAAAGAACTGGATTCTATTTTTGATAAAATGTCAGGTAGTGATAGATTTTTATAACTCAAATAATATTGATTTAATGATGGATCCCAATTAGCATTTACAGCAGCATTTTTATGTATGTTGGTTCCATTTATTAAATGGTCTGATAAATTGGTATTTGATGTGTTTGTATTACTTAACTCAGTCTCATTTACAACAGATAACATCCTTTTAAAATTTAAGTTAGATTCATTAGAAACAGGTAGTAACGGGTAATGATTAGCAAATAAATTTACATCAGATGATATTATTGTATCAGTATTTGGTCCTAGCAGTCTAGAATAACAATTCTGGTTTGAAGATGGATATGGATGTAGTGGAGCATTGACCATTGCAATCTCGCTAGCTGTATTATTCTGGGTTGATATATTTGGGATATTATAGGAAGACGGGCTTGTTAAATTACCATTTGATGCTGTTTCTTCAACTGAGTTTTTCATCGAAGAAGTATTGATAGAAGTATTTGGTGATATGTTTTGGTAAAAATTACCGTACAAAACTGTCGACGGTATTCTACTTGATGAAAATTCTTGGCGCGCTGAATCTGGTGTATTTAAATAATCAGAATTAGCAGAACTTGACAAAAATCCATCTCCAAATTCTACAGTACTTTGAAATCCATTGGAATGAAATTGAGGTAACTGCACTTCTTTAATCCGTAATGATTGAGCTTTCTTCATTATTTTAACTTTGGCTTGCCCACTCAGATGAAGATCAGAAATTCCCTCTAGATATTTACTTCTTTTTCTTGGTGTATCAATACATGTGTTTTCTAAACCCTTATTCATACATCTTGTGCACGGTCTTTTCGATTCACAAGATACATGCCATTTAGAACAATTTATGCAAGCCCTTTGTGTCTTAGCCCTCTTCTTCCTTACCTTTTCGATTTTCTCTTCAGCTATTCCATTTTTCTTATTTATTATTGCTGTTTCACTTTTGATCTTTTTCAAAGAATTAGCATTGACTTTCATATTATGCCCTATTCTGTTAGTTTCAAGTATTTATTAAAATGGGAGTGTTTAAAGATTTGAATGATCTTGATTACACAACATAATCATAAATTGCTATATTTTTATATTTCTATTAGAAGTTAGACAAATATATAAATATATTAGTACTTTTTGATTCAATATATGTATTCTTGTACTTATACTTGTACTAATATTTGCACTTATGTATATTATAAACAATTCGATTACTACTTTTTTTTTTCACCTCTGGTAGTCAATAGAAAAAAGTTGACGGTATTTTTGGACCAGATCAAAAAAAAAATATAAGGTATTTTTTAGATGTACCAGAAACTCAAGCTGACTTCTTGCTGAACAGTTTATAAAGTAGTTTCACTTATTTATATAAATTTAAATATTCTTTTCAAAGAATATTACCACTTTTGTATTAGTTGCTGACAGTTTACCTCGGATTAGCCATATAAATAAACATATAAGTTTCAGTGAAATCTATAATAAAAAGTGTCAGACTCTTCTTCATTTACTTTTAATTGTGATTGCCAGTAATTCATCTCTAAAGGATAATCTGCTGTATCTAAAATTTTATTAATTATTCGAATACTCTATCTATCCATTTTTCTGGAAATTTTTCAGTTACAATGTAGAATAAAAGATATTTTATTTCATGAAAATTTACTTTTGAAATAATTGTATCTGAATCAATATCTTTATTAGTATTCGAAGAAGGATCTGAATCATTTAATAAGTTGTAGCAATGTTGCAGCATCTTGATACTTATTGAATTATCGAGAAGAAAGTTAATTACCAAGAATAGCAATGAAAGCTTCTAAAGTTATTTGTAAGATCCAATCTTTAAATTCTCGCAATATATTTTCTCTTATTTGAGTATTATTATTACTTTTTATGGACATTTATGAAAAAAATATAGCTTTTGCTTCAGTATTGTCTAATAATTTGTATGAATCATTAATGAAGTTGTTCCCACCATCAGTCGTGAGGCTTTTTAAAATCTTAAATAAAAATTGATCTATTGATGACTGTAATTTTGTACAATGTAGGAACCAATTCCAAAAATCCAATATGTTCAGTATCTAATCATTTTTACAATTCGAACATGTTATGTTGTGTTCTTTAGCATCGACAAGTTAATTTATTAATCTATTATTTTTACATAATTGCAAATTTTTTGGAATAGTATTATTATATTATTATCTGATTTGATATTTAGATAAATATTACTTCTATCGATTGGGAAAATTGTAAATAAACCATGCTTCAAAGTTTTTTCTCTTTTTCTTTCTGTTATTATTTAAGCTTTGTAGCAGTCCATTTAATTTTCTATTGACAAATTTATGACCATAATCATATATTGGACCTTCTTCAAAAACCGATTCGATACCATTATCATAAATTTTTAAGGGTCCTATCCTTCTTGTAAACCTTTCTTTTTTCTTATTTTGTTTGCTAGAGGTATTCATATTTTCAGATTCCACATTATTATCGCTATTATAACAGGCATCATCGCTATTATTTTGATTAGAATCAGATCTATATCTTTTTGAGCTATTTTTAAAATTTATTATCTACTTAAATTTTTGTTTTGAGATTTTGTTATCGTTGTAAATAAATTTATTATAACTGTAATTACGCTTCACTTTTAAAATTGAGGACATTGCCTCAATTTTATTGACTTTATAAATATTATTTTCTAACCATGTCGATCTAATATCAAAAGAATATTCATCACTATGTTCTAAGCATGAAGAATAGGATGGTTTTAATTGATCACATTTAAGTTTTTTAAACATACAAACCCAACAAACTGTAAAATTTCTTGAATTGGAACTATTGCTCATATTTATTATTTCAAAGGATAGTTGATTTTCGGTGCTTATTTATATCTAGATCAATCTATTCTGAATATAATGATGTTTAATATTTCTGGCGCCTCACTTATCAGTTGCGATAAAGCTAGTTACAATATCTTGGTAATGACAAGAAATCATTTTTATTTTATTCCAAGTAATGTAAAGAAGGATTTATATATATATTCCAAAACTAACTGTTACTGATATAGTATTATACTTTGAATGAGAGTTGTATCTTTCCATTTTCTCTCTACAATTCATACAGACAATAATGTTCGACTTAAAAGATAACAAGTGTTCAATTATTATATTTTATTTTCATTCCAATAAAAAATAATAATAACACACAGAAAATAATTAATTATTGAATGTTCAATTTCTCTCTATGGATGCAAACTTTATGACATTAGAATGCAATTAAATGGATTTTTATGCCTTTTGCTTATCCTACCAAATCGAGCGAATTTTCAGAAAACTGACATAAATGTGCTGAAACGGTGATAGCTTTCGTTTTATTATAACCAAAAAGCATTTGGTAACCATGAAGAAACGAACACATGGAACATAACCGATATTGTTTCTCTTAGGCTATAAGTACCCAACTAAGTTTGTTATTTTTCTTATTTCTTTAAAATATATAATGTAAAATATTTGCATGAAATTGTAAGGATCACATAATACCATATTCACTCCTATATGAAAAATTATATGTATTGGAGGGTACTTTAAAGAAAACTTCATTAATTTTTTATTTTAGTGAGGTGTAAATTAGTAGTCTGACCATACTTGTGAGTAATTCAGTTTACCTTTAGTCTCAGGAACTTTTTTAATTATATATAATGTAAAAAATACACCGAATCCGCCAAAAAGCATATAGACATATCCGCCAAATAAATCATGTAATACTGGAAAAGTAAAACCTACAATAAAGGTTGCTATCCAATTACAAAGTGTCCCATAACTTTGAGCAATTAAGGCATCGTTGATATTTGATAATTCAGGTATAATTAAAAATGGAATAGGTCCAACACCTACTGCAAATGCAGCAATATATGTAAATAGAGATATGACCAGTAATCCTAGTAAATCTTTTCTGATACCAATACTTATTAAAAATGCAGAAAATGATAAACAGGCTGTTGAAATTATTAAAAGTGGTTTTCTACCCTTTTTATCAATAATCATAGATGCTCCAAATGTCACAGCTAGGTTAAGAATTGAAATAGCAAAATTGATATGAATAGCCCAATCAGGAGTTAAATTACTTATTACTTTAACACCATAGAAAATGATGGAATTAATACCGCAAAATTGTTGACCCATTAAAATCATCGTAATGACAGTCCGTGGTTTTGCATATGAGTTACTGGTAACATATTGGAACAATGAAGGTGATTTCCGTGATGTATTACTGTTAACACCATTTGCCTCCAATGAATCATAAGTACTTGCTAAATCATTTGAATTCAAATCATTTTGAACTTCTTGCAATTCTTGTTTTGCAATTGAACGGTTTTCACGTAATTTAATTAAAACCTGTTCTGCAGTTTGCAGATTGTGATTCATAATTAGCCATTTTGGAGATTCACTAATTTTGAATAGCAAAATAAAATCAATCACTGCTAAAATCCAACCACCTAATAAAATCCATCTCCATTGAAAGGAGTTTGCAAAAATCAACCCCGCCAATTGCGTTATTAAAATACCTACATTAATAAAAACCTGACTCATAGATCCCATTGATCCCTTTAGCGAAAGAGGTGTAACTTCATTGATATAAAGAGGAGCATTGACAAGTAAAATACCACAGCCTAAACCCGCAATAGATCTGCCAATAACTAAAAACAAATAGGTATTGCTTACAAATAAAATCCATGAACCTATCATGTTTATAAAATTTGCGATGAATAATGATTTTTTTCTTCCATACTTGCTGGAAATTGTACCTGCAAAATAAGAACCAAATAATCCACCAATACTAAATACAGAAGTAATTGTACCAATTTGCGTATTATCTAATGGAATACATTGATCTAAGTTATGTCTTCCCATCCATGTATCAGAATATGACGATTTTTCATCTCTATAATTTATAATAAATTCAGAACAAGACATCACTTGTTGAGGAGCATTCAATTCTGCCATATGGTAACCAAACTGCAACGCACCTAATGCAATAGTAAATATAGTAAATACCAAATACTTTGTTAATAAACTCTCCGCATTCTTACCATTGTTCCTTGAATCTTGGCTCAGTAAATTAGATTCACCAGACATTATATTTAATTAATTAAAAAATTAGATATATAAAGATCAATGTACTTTTGGGTTTTTATACTGTCTTATCTTCTTATATTCCTGCTGGATGATAGATTACTTCGTAAATATATATATATATATATATATATATAACATATATTTAGCATTTGACATATGTTTCTCTAAACTTCTTTTCCATTAAGCTTTAATGCTCCTTTTTTTTTCAAAGCGTGTTATGATATCTTCTGTCATCACTAACTATTTAGAGGAATATTCTATCAAATACTTGAAACGTATTGCAACGAACAACATGAACTATCATCTATTTCTGTTCAATATAATACATCTACACTCGAAATATTTAAAAGTTCTTATATTTCTTAACTATTAATTATTAGCCATTAACTTAAATGCATTACTTTATATTTGGATATCTATTATTTCTATTTAGTAAACAATTTAAAAAGAATTTATTTTATGCTACAATTGGATGCAAATTATCAGTTCCAAAAAGTAATGTTCCTATCAAATGTCTTGTACCGATTGCAAGAATTCCAACTAAAAATTGGAATTGCAAAATTTTATTACATAATTTATCTTCTCTCATTGGGCCAAACCAAACTAATATTAAATTTATCAATGTCATATTTGTACATGATTTGATTGTGTCTTTCTTTTTCTCGTCAGTAAATTCTAAATGAATCAATTTAAAAAAATGTAAAAACTTCAAAACATTAATGAAAAAAGATTTTGGAGGTTCTTCTATCAAATTAGCTCTTGATGGATATAATAAACCGTCATTTTCATTGAATTTAGGTAATCTATGTCTAGGACAATGCACGATATGGAACAATTGTGGGCATGAGTATATAAAATTTAAAATTTGAGGAATGAAAATTAGAAGCATCGTCTTGGAAAAATGGCCTAAAATACCAACAACAGCAAATACCATACCAGCAAAATAGCAATATGTATCACCAACAAATACTTTAGCTGGCCAAGAATTCCACTTCCATAAAGCATAAGAGACACCAATAAATGGTACAATTAAAATAACAGATAATTTATGAGATTCATGCGAAACTTTTGGACCAATAGATAAGTATAATAAATCATTTATTAGAGCCAAAATAGCTAAAATAATACTTTGACCAACTTCTAAGCCATTTACACCAGCTAAAATGTTAATTGAATTAGGACAAAATATACTCATTGCACCCATATATACGTAGTACAATAAACCTAAATTAACATTAGTTTTACCGTTAAACCATTTTTGCATAAATGAAGGAATTAAAACATAAGTGACGCCGAAATCAACATAATAAACGATTAGTAATGGTATAGCAGCAATTGCAGGTAAGAAAAACTTATGTCTCCAACGTAAATCAAATAGATCATCAGCAATACCAATCATAACGGTTGTCTCTAAACATAATAAACTACTTAAAAATTCTGATAGTTTATTATGTGGGAAAAAAGATCCACTCAAATTCTTTAATGATTCAGTAACCGAAAAATCACGATGGCCACCACCTGAAGTGGTTACTACCATATCTTTATAGAAAATAAATGGAATACAGAACAACATTGTGAAAATGTAAACAGTAGCAGATATGGCACCAATACTTTCAGGAATAATTGGCTTGCCAGGCTTACTTAAATCTTTACCAAATAATCCAATTTTAATAAAAGATGGACCAACTCTTGGTATCAACAAATCAGTTACCTTATATGCAATTAATCCAGATCCCATGGATACTAATATTACTGGGTTCTGTTTAGACAAATAAATGAAACATAGAGAAATTATAGCTAATAATATCTTGAACATCGTTAACCCGCATATATATATATATATTAATATATATATATGTTTATTCTAATAAAAGAATATGAGAAATTAAATATTGGCTATTTAATTGTTCTTTATCTGGATATATATGAAGTATTTCAGTTTATAAATGTAATTTTATTGACTGAAATAGCATAAATTTCCCAATCTTCCTTATAATTAAACTAAATTGTTTCAGTTATTCGCAAGACGAAAAAAAAATTAGGATATTTGAAACCAAAAGTATAAGAGGTTAAATGGTTAGAAACCAAAAAAAGTCTTAGTTAACTGTAACTTGGTAATTAAATAGTAATTAATTAAACAAATAAAGACAGTTTATCACGAAACAATGAGACCATTTGATAGTGGACACGAGGACTTAGTGCATGATGTTGCATATGATTTTTATGGTAGGCATTTGGCTACTTGTTCATCGGATCAACATGTCAAGGTATTCAGATTAGACAAAGATAGTAGTGATTGGATATTGAGTGATTCCTGGAAAGCACATGACAGTAGTATAGTGTCTATTGATTGGGCTAGTCCTGAATATGGACGTATAATTGCAACAGCTTCATATGATAAAACAATTAAAATATGGGAAGAAGATCCAGATCAGGAGGAGTGTTCAGGTCGTCGTTGGACAAAATTATGCACATTAAATGATTCCAAAGGTTCATTATATAGTGTTAAATTTGCACCATCACATTTAGGATTAAGAATAGCAACAATTGGTAATGATGGTGTATTAAGAGTTTATGATGCATTAGAACCATCTGATTTACGATCATGGACACTTACATCAGTTGTAAAAGTATTGAATGTACCACCAGCAAGTCATTTACAAAGTGATTTTTGCATTTCTTGGTGTCCATCAAAATTCCAACCGGAAAGACTTGCTGTATGTGTTTTAGATCAAGCAATAATATATCAAAGAGACCCAGAAGATAATAAATTAAATGTTGCTGGTAAAATGATTGGGCATGGAGGCTTAATAAGAAGTGTAAGTTGGGCACCATCAATCGGAAGATGGTATCAATTAGTTGCAACTGGTTGTAAAGATGGTAAAGTTCGTATTTTCAAGATTACAGAAAATGAAACAGGTATAAATAACAATGATAATAGTAATTTAAGTTCTAGAACATATGACGGTAGTTCAATGAAATTAGATGCCACTGTAAGTGAAGGAAGTGATGGACTAAATCCAAATAATAATGATATTTCAGATATACCTGAGGGAACACCATCTAGTGATATAAAGAGAACATTAGTTGATAGTAAAAATAGTTTACTGACATCACCTTTATCCATTGAGCTATTAAGTGAACATGGTGATCATGGAGGTGAAGAAGTTTGGTCAGTTTCATGGAATCTAACAGGTACTATTTTAAGTAGTGCTGGTGGTGATGGTAAAGTACGCTTATGGAAATCTACATACTCTAATGAGTTCAAGTGTATGAGCGTTATCTCTGCGCAACAACAACCACAAATTTCACCATTATAATTGTATAACTATATAATATATGTAAATTTTGAATACTTATACATATCAAACTAATTTACCCAACTTAATTTAATTACGAATGCTAAGTAATTAATTATATTATGCATCACTAAAAATTAAAATTTTGTTCTTCTCTTCGAAGCAATTAACGGCTGCATAAAAATGCTACTGAAGGGCACAGTTCCGCATTATTAGTGAACAGAAACCAACTTCAACTACACATTTATATAAGCATAACTGTGTGCATTTGCATCTACACTGCATCTACACTGCACTACACTACACTACACTAAGTTTAGCCCATTTACAATAAGTTTGGGTCCACCGCCGTATTTGTGTTGTATTTCTCTGTATAAAAAATTTCATTTCTGTAGAGAAAAAAAATTGAAAAATTTTCATATCACCTTTCTGCAGTAATCTCTCAAAGTCAAAGAAATATTTAGTACATTTGAAAGTTTCTAGGTGGTGGTTTATCAATAATTCCCCGCTGGTTGGGTATTACTACATTAGTAAATATCATTTCATTTTTGTACAATGTCTTAGAGACTTTTCTTGGCTTTCTTCATTGTATAGCTTTCCGGCTCTTCTGGCCCAAGATTCAGTACAGTATTCATTTCTTAAATTCGAATTGCAACTTTGGAAATTAGAGAGACAAAGAATAACTTGGAAGTTCACAAAATGAGGGCTACAATACATTTCCTCATTCGCTGGGACAATCAAAGGTAACAATGTTTTCTCTAGATAACTGGCAATATATACTTTATTTTCCGATGACTTGTCAGTAACTTTGCTATTGCTTATTTTATTTGTATTCAGACATTTGTAATATGTCACATACAAACGTATATATATGTATATATAGGTATAGGTAGATAGTAAAATTATACCAACATTTGCGGTCATGTTTGCTAAAACCGTACCAACATTACTATTGAGTGTAAATAAGAATTCATATATTCGAAACAAAATGACAAATGCATTAACATCATCACCATTTTATGATTTATCGCCAAAGGATAGAAATAATAATAATTTTTCATTTAGAGAGAATTTAACTGGTAAAGTTGTTTTAATTGTAAATGTTGCATCAAAATGTGGTTTTACTTCACAATATAAAGAATTAGAAAATTTGTATAAAAGATATAAGAATAAAAATTTCATGATATTAGCATTTCCATGTAATCAATTTGGACATCAAGAACCAGGAACAATTGAAGAAATTGGAAGGTTTTGTGTTTTAAATTTTGGTGTTTCATTCCCAATATTACAAAAAATTGATGTAAATGGTAAAAATGCAGATCCAGTTTATACATTTTTAAAGAATGAGAAGGTGGGTACTCTAGGAATAAAAGGTGTAAAATGGAACTTTGAAAAATTTCTGATTGATAAAAACGGTCTAGTAACGGATAGATATTCATCATTAGTTAGTCCAAGTGAATTGGAATCAAGAATTCAAGATCTAATAAACCAATAATTTTTTTTGTGTTTCATTTTCATCGATGGCAATTCTGGCACTAATTAAGTGTGAAAAAATTTTTATTAAAAAGACGAATTTTGATTGAAGTAAGATGTTTCTAATTCATAAAAATGATGATCTAAAGAGATTCTATCTTACTTAATTTCCTTTCCTATCGCGATCATTTTAAATTGTAAATATATTCCTTTTGAAATACGGTTATTTTAAGGCATTTGTTATTAATCAATATCAATCACATTGATATTTTTCATTTGCAAAGATCGTATGTTATTAAAACACATATAAATAATTATAGATACAAATAGACATAGAAGTTTCATACATATTCATTTATTTTTAAAAGAGCATTTATTTTTATTAATCTTGCATTGTTACTGAACTTAAAAGTTGAGTAATAAAAGAACAAAAAACACCACAGTATTAATTAATTAATTACCAATGCTAACAAGCAATAATTTTGGAATCATTGATTTATCAGATATTTAAAGCTCTTGAATTGTACTTTTCATTGCAGTGGTTAGTGCTAAAAAAGTTCATATTTGAAGTAACTAAATTTAAAATATACCGCGTGGCATAGTAAATTGGTGAACTTTGAAATTTAGTTATTGTAAAAGTTAAAAAAATAATAATTTAAAGTATCAAAATGAAAATAAATGAACTGAAAAGACTGTAATATTTAAAGGTATCCATATAATATTACCAATCCATCAAATTAGCAGTTTAGAGATATTTGAAAACCATGTCGACTGTTTCAAATAGCATAACAGATAATTTATACCAATTACTGAGTGAAATTGATGAAGGGAATGATCCATTTTTAAATTTTTTATTAAGTACAAAACTTGAGAAAAACATCAATACATTAAAATCAGAAACTCTTTCAAAAAATAAACTTTCAAATGATATGATTAATCATTTTCAAACCAATTACAGTAAGATTGAATTTTATTCATCAGTAGTTAAGCATGATTCTTTGACAAATATGATCAAAAATTATCAATTATTACAGCAAGAAAATAAGAAGAGAAGATACAGTATTGATTTTGATAAGGGTCAATCACTAGATTCTCAAGATATTAAAGGTACCATTGATGATATTGAATTGATATCTGATGTAAGAAATATCAAAGATGAGGATGAAGGTTTAATGGAATTGAGACAAAGACTGTTAGGTAAACGTGATAAGCATGCAAATGACTTTGAAGAAAAGGACCTATCAGCAGGAAAACAAATCGAAAATAACGAAAATATGCAACAAAGTTTAATTGAGGACATGACAAAGTTGGTATCAAGTTTAAAAGATGGCGCAACTGCATTTCAGAATGCTTTAGATGAAGATAAGAATGTTTTAGGTGCAGCTGAAATTGGAGTACAAGCAGCCTCAAGAAGTTTAACAGATATTAGTGGAAAATTAAAATCTTATGATAAAACTAAGTTAGGTTATATATTTTACATTTCAGCAGCAGTTTTTATGTTATTCGGTTTGATATTAACATTTGTTATTGTGAAAATATTTCCTGCATTGTAATATAATAAGCCTCTTTTTATCCATTTCCTATTCATAACAGTATTATCAATAGGTTTATTGATAAAACCAGCTTTGGAGAGAGTCAGTCTCGATATATTGGGCACATTTCAAAGGATTTATCAACTTTTCGTTGAATCTGTAATGATATGACAGTTTTTTTTAAAAATATTCCTTAACTTTTAGAAATAATAAGACAAATTAAAAATGAAAATACTGCATAAACATTTGTAATTTTTGCGAATTATAACAAACCATTAACCTAGTCGTATACTTAGATATCAAAATTTGTAAACTTTATATATGAAATCTGCGACCCTAAAATAGTTAGTGGGTCATTAATAAATAATTGAGCTCCAAATAAATAATATGTGATAGTTTTGAGCAGTAGTTTATTTTGAGGCTTTATCTTGTATCGATTTATTGATTTGTTGATTTGCTGACTTATTTAGCCTTTAAATCAAACTTACGTAGAATATAAATTTTCGGAATACAGTCAAGTCAGTATTGCCCCGAACAAAACATAAATAAATCTTAACATTGTATATCTAAAAGAATCTTTTAATAATAATCCTAAAATATTTATATTACATGATCTAAACTAATTTAACAAACAATGCTGTTCTAATTAACATCTACCATTAAATCAGCATTTACATCGTCAACAAATTCCCTACTTTTCCCAGCAAGTAATTCCCTCCTAATTTCTGGACCAATATCCTTGTGGCCTCTTTGACGAACAGTTTCCATTAAGAAATCCCTTTGATCTTCAGTGATATCATTTTTATAACGTTGAGCAAAGGTCAAGAAAGCTTTGTGCCATACAATTGGTAATGCCCTTGTTGCGTCATCACCGTTACTACCATCGTCTAATATTCTAAATCTCATAAAATAATAAACACATTCATCTACTGTTTGGTAAGGTAGAGCATATTTTTTTTCTAACAAAACCTTAATAAATGTTGTTGTAGCAGGTGTGAAAGGTAGTCTTAATAGATAACTTAATGCGGCTGATGAATGTAATGCTGGGATAGATATTTTAGCCAAAACACTACCGGCAATGGTAGCTTCACGGACGTTACAACCAGTTTCAACTAGTGGAAACAAGAAACCTTTAAAAAAGGCACTTGGCTTATATAATGATTTTTTTAATGAACGATAAATGTGGTAATTTAATGAATGATCTTCACTTTCTTCAATATTTGTACGGAAACGTTCTAACAAAATTAAATTAATAAATTTTTGAGCCTCCTTGGCCTGCATATTGGAAACAAATAATTTAGTTGCTTCATAAACAACATGTGGAGACCAAGATTCAGGATCTGTAACATATAAAACATCTTGCCAGTTTCTTAATGATGGAATAACTTTGAATAATTTAGGTAACTTACCATGTGTCCAAGTTTTTAAAATAGAACCAATAGTAGTATAAGCTCTGATGACCTTTTCTGGTAAAGCCACACCCTCACCGTTTCTTAAACCTGATGTAGCTGCTTGTCCATCATCTTCACCCATTGATTGAACGTGGAGTTGTGTTTCCTTTTCTCTAATGGATGCCATAATTTTATCAGCTAAATTATAACTACCATCATTAGAGTTGAAATCATCCGATCTTTTAAAGTATTGTTCAAACATTGCGGCATCTTCTTCATCGATTTCAACTAACTCTTCATCTTCATCTTCAAATTCACCTTCTGGGTCAAAATCGGAAATATTTTCATCATATGCATCATCTTCATCATCATCATCTTCTTCATCATAGTTAATTTGTTTGTATCTAGCTGCATTATTTCCAGATCTTTCAGTTTCTAAACCTTCTTCTTCTTCAATTTCTTCTTGTTGTTCTCTAGCTAATTGTAAAATTTTTCTCGAAGCTCTAGCATCAATGAAACCATCTCCATTTTTAGCTTCTTCTTCTTGATCTTCATCTGCATTTTTTTGATTCTTCTTTTGATAAACTTTCTTTAAAGTACCTTGAGCAGAGTCGATATCTTTTAATAAAGGATCGTGTCTTTGTTTTCTAGACTTTGATGAAGAAGCTCTTGCCATTTTAGTAGATAGATATTATTAAGATTGGCTATTTTTGAAGCTTTAGATGATTTATTTCGATTATAAATAATTAAATTGACGATAATTTTTTATAATTCTTTATTTAATCTAGTTTTATGTTAGTTGAAATTTTTCAGCTCATCGCTTTTCTAAAAATTTTTCAAAGTACGCATCAGTTTAGTAAAATTCCGTAGAAAAAGTCATGTAAATTAAATAGCGTGATATACAAGTGGCAGATAACTGATTCATTGCAGAATATTGAACTTGTAAATTCTATAAATGAATATATATCAATATTAACAGAGAAACCTCAGAATTCTTAAGGTATCAATATTTTCAAGATTCTTAACTGTATATGAATTATTAATATTTATTATGTTATTTGAAATTTTTTATTAATGTATTAAATATGATTTAAAAAGAGAAAAATAATAATTATCATGTATCTTATTTTTTGTAAGATTCTCTTCTTTGTCTGACAGCAGCTGCTAATTTCCTTAATACATCATCTGTTGTTTCCCAGCTGATGCAAGCATCAGTGATGGAAACACCATATTTTAATCCAGCTTTACCTTCAGGTGGAATATTTTGAGTACCTTCATTTATGTTAGATTCAATCATAACACCAACAATTGATTTTTCACCATTAGCAATTTGCTCACAAACAGCATCGTTAACTTTTGGTTGATTTCTGAAATCTTTGTTAGAATTACCATGGGAATAATCAATCATTAAACCATTTGAACCTTCTGGTAATTGGGCTTTAGCTTCAGCAACAGATTGAGCATCATAATTTGTACCTTTTTTACCACCTCTTAAAATGACGAAACAATGTTCATTACCTTTGGTTGTAGTAATAGCAGCTAAACCATGCTTAGTAACACCCATGAAATGATGAGAGGATGAAGCAGCTTTACAAGCATCAACAGCAACACCTAAAGTACCATCTGTACCATTCTTGAAACCAATTGGGAAAGATAAACCTGAAGCTAATTCTCTGTGTAATTGAGATTCAGTAGTTCTAGCACCAATAGCACCGAATGATAATAAATCTGCTAAATATTGGGGAGAAATGGTATCTAGCATTTCAGAACCAATTGGTAAACCAATATTAGTTAAATTAACAAATAATTGTCTTGCCGCTTGTAAACCTTTATTGATATTAAAACTATCATTAACATCTGGATCATTAATTAGACCTTTCCAACCAACTGTAGTTCTTGGTTTTTCTAAATAAGCTCTCATAATAATAACTAAATCATCTTTTAATTCATCAGATAATTTTTTTAATTTTTGAGCATATTCTTGTGCTGCATCTAAATCATGAATTGAACATGGCCCAACAATAACTAAGATTCTATCATCTCTACCAGTAATAATTTCAATAGATTCTTCTCTACCTATTTTAGCTGTTTCTAAACATCTTTCAGTTGCTGGGATTTGAACTTGTAATAAAGCTGGAGAAACCAATGGATCATAACCTAAAATTCTGACATCTTCTGTTAAATTATTAGATAATTGGTTAGAGGTACCATTAGCACTGAACATTGGAGATTCTTGTGTACCGGACATTACTATTATCGTCAACTGATATGTTACTTTCTTTAAAAAAAAAAATTAAGTAGGTAAAAAGTACAAATTTCTTTTAAAATAGGAATAAATTAATCAATTGAACAAAAAAGTGATTAATTCTAAACATAAAAATGAAAATAAAAGTACATGTACATATACTAAAACTTAAAGTTAAATTTTTCGAAGAAAGTAGATTTCATTAGTACTACTCATAATCGTTATGACAAAAAAATTGAATTTCGGGCCATTTAACAAAGAATTTTTTTTACCCTAAATTTTTCATACTGAAGACTAAATCCCCACGATGGGGAATGTGTAAATCAAAAATCGTAATGGACTATTAAAATAAAGAGAATACGAGCATGTACAATAATTACTTAATGGTATGTATGAAAATTAGATAATGAAAAGCACAGTATTAATATATTATATAATATATTAATACTGTGCTTTTCATTCGAGTATTTTACTAATTAGGTTATCACTTTTTCTTTATAAGTCCACTGAGTGTCTACCGTACGACGAAATTAAAATTATGTAGAGCGACAGATTTTTGAAAATGTCATTTTAAGGTACCAGGGCTAAAATAAAATAAAGACACAAAAATAAAATAAAAGAATTACAGTAAATAATATGAGATCTTGAAATACAGTTTGTAATAAGACCTAATATATTTGATCTTTTGATATTTGTGGTTTATAATTATTTTCTTTATTCTCTTTATTCTTTTCTATTCCTTCTCTATTTCTTTTAATCCAAAAGGCTACAATTAGAAAGAAAAATAGAAGAAAGAAATATTTATTATCTTCGATCCATGTCATTGCCAATATCAATTATAAATACTTATGATAGTTTCCGTAATTTTAGACCAAATAATACAAAAGAAAGTTTATTAAGAAATATAATTCCAAAAGTAATTAAAGAAAATTCAAATAATAATATCAATGATAAATATATTTCAAATAATATAGAAAATGGAAATTGTGATAATTCATCTTTACCTAAAAAGAAAATTAAATTAAATGCATTAAAAAATGGTGGAACAACAATTAAAAAAGATGCTGGAAAATATTATTATTATTATAATCCTTTGGATACCAAAATGAATCCATATACTAATTCAGTAATTAATAAACAACAAGGTTACTCAATAAAATTATTATTAAAAAAAGAATGTTCAAAAATTTATTTACCTGATTTACCAATAAATAATAGCGTCATTAATGAAACAGTGTTTGATAGTAATGCAAATAATTATATTAAAAAACCAAAAAATCTTTTAAATCAACAAGCACCATCTGTTTTGGTTTCAGGTAAAGTAATCATATCAGTATTTAAAGAAAAAAAACACCCAATACATTTGAATTCAATGACAATCCATTTAAAGTGTTTTACAAACGAATTTATTAATTTAATTAATCCTGATAAATTGAAAAAAAAAGAAAATGGTAAATATATCAGAAAGTTAAGTGAATATAATAATGAATATGAATACCCAGCATTGCATTTAGAAATTTTAAATTCTACTCCAAAAATTTTTAAACTTCATAAAGGAGAATATGAATTTCCATTTGAATTTAAAATTGATTATTATCAATTTCCATCAACTAATAAATCATATTATGGATCAGCTTTATACAGAATCGAAAGTTTTATTAAAATTAATGAATCTTTAAAAAATCCAAATATATTCGATACAATAATTTTAACAGATAAAATAGTTATTAAACGAGTTTTACCAATTGATTCATATTTTTTGAAAAGTGAATTAGTTAAAACATCTGGTAATTGGGAAAGGTTATTAGAAGATGATACATATACTAACAAAAAATTAAAACATCCGGAGTTTAAAGATGCAATTGACTATCATATGAATTTATCATCAAGATTAATTGAAATAACTAATGGAAAAAATAAACAAGATTGTTCTTTCCAGATATTTCTTCAACTATTCCCAACCTTTAAAAACTTCTTACTTAAAAGATTAACAATTAACTTAGTACAGTATACTTCAATACCAAATTTACATTATATTACTCTACAACCAATTGAAAATGCAACAATATTGAGAAAAACAGAGATACAATTAATCTCAAGAGAATTTAAAAACAAAATTTCAAATTTTGAACAATTTGAATTTAAGGATTTAGTTGTATTTGATAAAAAATCATTGACATATCTAAATAATGATCCAATGAATATAGTCAATAAATTTAAATTTAATTTAATAAGACCACATTATTGTGAAAAATCATCAATAAATAACCGTATTTCATATTTGAAAGTAACACATAAAATTGTCGTTAAATTAATATTAGAACCAATTTTTTCAGAAGAAAATATATCCAAGAAATCAAGTAATTGTAATACTTTTATTACATTAAATTTATCTATTCCAATATTCCTGGTTGATCAAGATATGTTAAGTACATTAACATTACCAAAATATGAAGAAAATGGTAGTGACATTAGCAAGATGAACTCAACAGTTATGAAATATAATAATGATGACCCACCCAAATATGAATGCATTTAAGTAATTTTAATTTTTCTTGAGTCGTTTAATGTAAATTGCGACTAAAAGTGTAGTTAGTAAATTAAAAAAAATTAGTAAATAAATAAATAAAAATAAATAAAAATAAAAACAAAAAACAACAACAGAGCAATAATAACTAATAATCAAGAATCAAGTCATATATATTTTTACATATGCAAATACAATCAAAAAAATTGGAAATTCAAACGAATCTTTCAAGTGATAGAATCCTTCATTATATTTGAGAAACACCTATAAAGTTTTTGATTATTTTTTACGAAAAATTTATAATAAACCGTTTAAGGCACACTCGGTTGAATTTGAAAAGTAAACGAGAACTGGATGTGTCAAAATTTACGAACTATGGAAAGAAACATGTAGCAATAAAACAATTTTATAAGCCATTATTTTCCTTTTTCTTGTTCCTAACTGAATTCGTTTACAAAAATCGGTGGAGGTTACTTTAACGAAGAAGGTATTGTCACTTTTAAAAAATTTCTAAATTTATTATCAAAAGAGACAGTAATTGGAAAACATACAAGATTTATTGCTTTATTTAAAATGAATGAGCGAGGTAAATAAGCTTTAAGTTGTAAAATATTCACATTAAACGGTGAATATTTAATGTAATCATATTAAGTAACTATATCCAATCATCCTGTGATTCACTTAATCAACAAATTTTTCTCTCACTAATATCATTTATTTGTTGGAAATCTACATTACACTAACCTAAATAAAATTCTTTCTATTTTGCTGTCGTATCAAATGCTAGCTGATCTTGAAATTGCCTGTTGGTATGATAATATAGCGTTGTTTATAGTTAACTGGCAAAAAAAAACAGCCAAAAAGCCAAGAAAACCAACAGACGGCTATAAACCCAGTTGAAGATTAATAATGATGTCTTTCTTATGGCAAGATCAGCCAACAGAATAGAATAGAATACTAATGGGGAGAGGGAGAGGGAGAGGGAGAGGGGTTGAATATTTATTTACCAATTAACTAACCATCTTTCCATTCTTCTTCCTCTTCTACTTCTCTGTCTTTCATCCTGTCAAATCCGACAAAATTTTTCCACTTCTAGCCACGCCTCAGCGTAGTACGGATAATCATCTAATTCGTTTCAGTCTCAATCAATTCTTGCAAGTTGCAACCAAATAATTCCAGCAAAATGATCAGACAGAAAGAGAAAGAGGTTGAACTGCGGATGTTTTAATCATTTAGTTACAAAACGAGAGTTTGTGTCTATAATTTTTTTGACTTCGTACAAGTGATAAACTGTATTCTTTACGGTAGATCAGCACACTTAGATCTTAATTAATTTTGGTGCGCACATCCACACATGTTGAGATTCCTGTTCGAGCTATTCTCCGCCAAAGATCCAACTGTTGTCCTTACTAAGATCATCTTCAAAACGGAGCTGCTATAATTTAGGAGGGTTTTCGGTTTTCGTTTCTTTTTCACTGATTTCTTGTTGGAATTCGAAAAAGACCTAGAAAAATGAAAAAAAAGTACTTTTACGAGATGTGTCAGAGATGAAATTTCGTTTTTCTGTCTTTAAAGAACAATGTATGAAAGAGAAGTTTAGATGCAATCAATTGTATGTGAAATTTCAAAAACTGTTTCTGTTTTGTTACGTTCAGAAACGTATACGTCTTAATAATTGCTTAATTAAGGAATACAATATACTTCTTTTTTTTTATTTCTCAAATTATTGTATTTCGTTTATGGATCTGTAAATAATAGTATAAGCCATTATTAACAGTATTAACATCTATAATTTAAATGAACTTCAGCGTTTTTTATTTTTAAATGGAATATATATATATAAAGGAAATATAATTCATTTAATTTTAATTTTTTTTTAGTAGTCATATATACTATTACATTTTTCAATAGTAAATTATTAATTTTAGAGATAATATAAAAAACAGACAAACAAAGAAACAAAACTACACACCCTACAATACCATACACGATATTATCAAAAATGATTCACACAATGCATGTCCCACAACAACAAAAAATAATGTTACCATCTATTAAATCACTATTAGATTCAATAGATACTTCATACCAAACGCCAACAACAAAAAATAATAATATAAAACGTATCACAAGTTTAAAATCAACAAATAGAAATGATTTTGTATTTCAAGTGGATTCAAATAAATTACATCCATTTTATAATGGTAATTATACTCAAAACAAAATTTCTTCGATACCAACACCAATTCCTTCTCCTCAACCATCACCTATTGCTTATATGAATGAAAAAGATACTCAATTATTAAATGCTGCTGCAACAATGAATTTATTAAGTAACAAAAAAATTAACAATAACGATATTAGTGTTACTCCTACTGAGAAAAAATCTAAAAGTCTAAGGAAAGAAAATAACAATGGTAATGGTAATGTTGGTAAGAGATCAAATTTACCAAAAAAGTCAGTACAAATTTTAAATAAATGGTTATTAAATCATTTACATAATCCATATCCAACACCACAAGAAAAGAAAGAATTATTAGAGTTAACTGGTTTAACCAAAATTCAATTATCAAATTGGTTTATAAATGTAAGAAGAAGAAAAATCTTTAGTGATTATTACGATCTAATAAATAATAATAATAATACCAATACAGATAGTTCAAATATTTCATCATTAAAAGAAAAAATGACTACAAAAAATGAATCTAATAATAGCAATAACACAGGCATTAACTTACCTATTACTAGACGTAAAAAATTGAGTGATAGATTAGAAGAATTGAAGAAATTAAATGAACTATAAACTCAAAAAATTGCATCAGATAAATAAAATATTTACAAATGTACATACATATAAATAAAATAATATGATATCATGTCAAAATAATACTTAGTATTTCATCATTGTCGTTTAATAAATAAAAGCGAATGTGTCAATGATGTTTCAAATTTGTGTCTTCTATCGTTTAAAAAAATTAATTAAAAAATAATTAATTAGGGGCCCTAATAAGAGAGGGTAACTAATTGTAGAGGCAGATATCACCGTGAAAGGAAACAAAGAGCTTCGCAAGTCATGTGATCTGAGCCTCTAACAACTCGTTTACTCACCCCTTCCCTTCTTCATCCTATTCTACCTAGAACCAATACGAGAAGAATAAGCGCTAGCAATGTATACGAACATCACCCGTGCCCGTTGAAATACTTTGTGGCTGGGTAAATTATTTTAACATAACCAAGGAGAAGAAGAAAGAAACGCAATAAGAAATTTTAGTGTATTTTACGCTTGGAAATGCTTTTTTTCTTCTTCTTCTCTGAATGTGCGGTAAACAAAAAAAAGGGTTGGAGATTATCGTAATAAGTGAATTTCGGAAGGGGGAGCACAAAGTAAGGCGTTAAAGGGGTGTGATGCAAACAAGAAAAGACATTTTTTGTGAATACGAGAGAGAAGAAGGGGAGGATGATGTTGAGCGACCGAGTGAAAATCTGTGTACGAGATATCTATCGTATACGCGCTGATGGACACTATTCGTTTCTTTATAATGAGATTTAACGTAAAACGACGGCAATCATTATGACCTCTATATTCTAATCCTTTCTCAAATATCCACAGAAAAATATATTGTCGGTTAACTCGTTGTATTGTTTTACTGGAAATGTTTTACAAATTATCGACCGCTTAGGATTTTAATCGAAACGACGGAAACAGTTTGATGTTACCATACTAATCAAAATAAAATTCTGAATGAATTAGAAAAGAAGCCATTTTAATTAGATTATTTTTAGAATTGAATATTGTTGAATTAAGGTCCCAGAATTAGCTCAATGAATTTTAATTTCGTAATCAATTTCTTGTCACATTCGTTTATGAGCTTTCAATTTGAGAACTTAATTAAAGTGAGCTTTTTACGATTGATTTATTGAAACTTAATTTAAAATTGAAAATAAATTAATAGATTATAATATTTAACGTGGCTGATGATATTTTCAATATTATCTTAAAGAGAATACCACAGTTATCAAATCATTTAATATCTTATAATAACATAGAATATAAAGTCGTTTAATGATAATACTACATTCTAGTCATTTTATGGTATACATAAATCCTGATAATTGAAAAAAAAGAAGACGATATCATTGACCTTGAGTAACAATTAATAAGTAACCATTAGACAATTCTTAGTAAATTTTTTCATGACACTAATGCAGGTAGATGATTAAATTTACTCAATAACAAAGGCGATAATAAGTCTGTTACTGGGCTGAATATCTGATTCTCGACATTATATTTTAATGTTTCATTTTTTGTCAATTAAGTCTACATTATTTACAATATGTGAATTATTATTGGGTAATATTATCCAACCTTTTGATTATAATCTATTTTCGGATTCGAAGAACATTAAATAATTAAGAAATCCTCTAGGTGACTGTATGCTTTGCTTGCGCTTGTAATATAAATTTGAATAGTAAATCATTATGTATAGGTACTTAATGACGATAGTGTTGAGTATAAGTGAAATCGTATAATAATATTCAGATAGCTTTCAATAAATTATGGTTTGATAGATGGCAGAAGAGCATATTACAGTTAAAAAGAAACAATTGAAATTGAAATAAAGTGTCGAAATTACACATATAAGCAGAGGCAGTTACTTCTTATAAAAATCCTAGTTTGGTCTCGATTAGATAAAGTTATATATATTCCATATATAGAAGTTAGAAGTAGATTAGTTTAGTTTGAAAAGTGCCAATAATTCCAAGATCCACGGCGCTTCCAAATAAATCCGATTAAAGTGTATTTCACTTCCCAAATGTTTTGTTGTGATATAAAGTGATTACTAAGATAAGCTAGAAGAGTTATTACTAATTAGTTCAACATGAAACAAAGAATGTTTCAGATTGAACAACTATTTCCTAAAACGGATAATCTTTGGACCCCAATTATATGGATAATATTGTAGTACGACTACTTATTAGAAGCTCATTAAATTAGACGTCGTCGTCGAATTGAACTAGACGTCGTCGTCGAATTGAACTAAACGTCAAAATAAAAAGTATAAAAGCCAGTCAAACATATCAAATAAAAGATATTAATTTAGAGATTATTTAGCTATATATAATATATATATTATATATATTAGATAGAAGAACAATAACAATAATATTAGATTCGAGCCGCGCTTCCCATCTGTTAAAGTAT